>JAVKLF010000132.1:4088467-4109031 GCA_034783495.1 Millerichthys robustus
TACTTACTTTTACTTACTTACTTTTTTGTTTCATTAAATACATTATATGAAAAGTATTTAAAATGTTACCTGTAATACTGTTGGTACTGGTCAGGAAAGTCTTTGAAGTAGTCCAGAAGTCCATGGGAATGAGCTTTAACATTTAGGTGCAGCAGAGCAGGATCTGGGGGTTGAGGCCGCCTCCATATTTTGGCCTTTTCTCGTTGCAGTCGTCGCTCAGCTCTTGTTTCTTTGGCACCTAAGCTGCCAAGTGTTTTGTAACTACTGACAGGGATAGGAGGAAGAGTCTGCACGGGCAACGGAAACTACACTTTAGTTGTGCAATCAATGGTTTGTATTTTTACACTACGTATACAAACTGAAATTAAAAAAGATGATAAACAAAGACAACCTTGTATTTGAAGAGTGGTGCCCCTTCTCTTGCAGGAGGGAGTAAAGGGCTCTGTATCAAGAGTAAAAAAACTGTGAATAATGTCAAATAGATTGTTACATAATTTTACTTAAAATACATATCTGAAGTCAGACCTCATCTATCAAAACTCTTGGACTTCTTGAAATCTTTTTGTCTGTGATTATGAACTCATTTTGCTGTCTTTCTTTTTCTTCCTCCCAGCACTGCAATGTGTCGAAATACTGAGCTAAAACAGCCTCTTGAACAACCTAGAGAACAGAAGGAAGGGACGAAACATGTGGTGAAATGTGTGAGAACTTAATCGAGTGCCATTTCGTGTCTCCTTACATCTACACGGTTACTGTGGTACCTGACATATGAGATCGAGCTGATAAATGGTGGGGTGATGAGAAGGAGTAAAGGTCAGGACACAAAGGGTGCACTCCCCTGGACAAAGACGGCCTCGCTCTGGATGGATCTGGACCACCTGTTGTAACATATGCATTCTGATGAATTACTTTGTCAAAGTTGCAGCTCTAAATCTAAATCTAAACTGATTCACCTCATGAAACTAACCTGTTGGTTCGTTTGCTGGGGAAGTTCCCACATATAGTAAGCTGTATCTGTGTGGGACACGTTGGTAAGGAAGAAGATTCTTGATAATTGTGAGCAAACAGGAATATTACCAAGGAAGATACTGTCCTCTGATAGGAATAAAACCTACACACAGACACATGTGTTAATATATTAATAAAATATGTCAAAAATTCATCAAATTATGTAGAAATGACATACGAAGGGAAAGAGCTGTGGATGTTGTTTTATGTACTCTTTCTGGATGGAGGTGCACCCACCGTTCCCGGGAAGGGCTCCCTCTGAACACAACGTACAGCAGCCTTACTATCGCTGCATTTAAAGACGTTTGATGGTGCTGAAGTATCAATCCCACATCCTTTAAACTTCACAGTTACTGAGGAGTCATTTTCTTTGATGTAAATTGGAATATCCATCTGTGCAGGATATAAAAAAACCAAAAACAAGGAAATCACAAAGGAAGGTTGAAACTTTTGGGAACCATTGTGATGTCCAAAAAAAGACTTGGGTATTACTCAGTTTATTGATCTAATCAGATTCATGATGAAGTAAAGAACAAACTGTTTAAACCATACATGGTACATCTTTGCCACCAGTGGAGTGAAGATCCATTCAAGTGTGGCTGTCTTCCCGGGAGGAACTTCTCCCTCTGGATTGAGACAGCACAACACCGGATGGTTAAAGTTGTCCACTTCAAGCTGTGACAATACAGCTTTATCCACTTTGTAATGTACTGGCACTGCCCCTCCATTGTACAATTCATACATCTGGAGAGTGAATAAGTACAAATAAATTTCAGAAAAATCCTCAAGCTTTTATGATAACAGATACTTTGAAATAAAATCAAGTACACACCTGCTGTGGAGGACTGGTGTCACTGATAGCTACAGAGATGAATGCATGTTGATCTGAAAAAAAGTGGAGATAGGGTTCTTCTCTCTCTACTGTCACTCCCTGAAAGTTCAACTGCACAGAGAAGAGAAATAATAAAACACGGCAAATGAAAAAAAAAAGACAAAAAATATTAGCCTTGAGAGTTTTTTTCTTTTTTACTAGAAATGTCAAGCAGAATATACTGAGTAGCTTGTTAGTCTTGAATAAACTAACTATAAGCCTCACCAAGATCTCTCTGCCATATGAGAGTTTAAACACAACAGGAAGCCGATTTGTTCCAACGAAGTCATGACTATGGAGGAAAAGATTCAATTTGTTTTTGTTTAATAAAGAGTCTGATGCATAAAAAATGTTCTTTACAAACACGGGTCATCACACTTATAACGGTTGGCGTAATTTACTAAATAAGAACATAAATGTTTACAGTGGGGCTTAATTTATATTAAATGTGCAGTATTTGACTGCGAGTGTGAATGGTTGTTCATCTCTGGACAGTATGTTGTGTCAAGTATCAAATTTCCTGACCTGTAGCTGAAGTGTACTGCCCTCGTTTGGCCAGAAAGCAAAGTTCCAGATTTAGGGTAAACCTGAAATAGTTGATTGTCTTGAACCTGAAAATGACAAAAATCCGATAATAAATGGTTTACAAATCTCTTATTTGGATCTTTAGAAAGTCAGAGTTCAAATTCACAAATAATGTTATAATTTATATTAATATTGTATAACCTTCATCTGGCACAGCTCTGTGCTGCTGAACTCTCCAGTCACTGCCCAGTCCTCCAGCTCTATCTGTTGGTCCTTTGGAAATAGGAAGGCCCTAATAATGAAGATGAAACCACCAAATCATTTATTCAAGTAGTTAAAAAAATACTTCTTCTTGAGTGTGGAAAGTAAAATAAAGTAGTGAGCTGCACACTGCAGCTTAGTTTTATATTTAATGCATAATTTGACTCTACCATCTCTGGTGCTGTATGTTGTTTACATACCAGTCTACAGGGACAGAACCAGGGTTGTGAAACATCAACTTAAATTCTGATGGATCTGAATTGAGAGGTGCAGAGCTGAAGCTGAAATCCAACATGACACTGGTGAAGATTGCAGGACAACTGTGTAGACTAAAAACAGAAAACAGAATGTCACGTAGGTTCTGTCAACAGAAAACAAAATAATTCAGTAAAATGCTAAACCGTTTCATTTATAATGAGTTTTAAAATGCATTCTTTTTGATCATAATGTTTGTAAAATAAACCTGTGTTTTGTGGGGGTTTTGAAGGTGAGTTCTGTAGGGGAGGGGGCAGCAAGCAGGTGTTCATTGAGGCTATCCAATGAGAAGAGTTTCCACAAATGCGATTTGCTGAGTCTGCCAACACTGCCACTGCTACATGAATCAACCACCTGTAAGGTGGGATATATCCCCTTAGCTCGAACTTCACACAGCTTCTGAGGAGGACTTGACTCAAGGGCTGAAAATAAACACAGGCAGAGGAAGTATTGAATGAAAACAGAATAGTGGTTATGTATTTATGTCAAGGTCCAAGTGAACCTTCTATTTACCATTAAAGTTTAGAATGTGGTAGCTGATAGTCCAGCAGTATTGTGCCTGTGTGCAAACTCTGAGAGTGGATCGGAGTAGCACTGTGAAATGTGAGGGAATCGTTGCTGTTTCACAGTCCAGATGAAGAGCTTAAAAGGACAAAACATGGAATGATTCATTTAAAACTAAGTAAAAACAGCACATGCACACTGTGAAGGTGCATCTTTTTTTTTCAAAGAAAGTAGCAACAAGTACATAAACCTTTATGAAAAAAGCTATTGAAGTAATTACCACTTTGATCCTCCTCAGAGTCATTAAAAGGGTGAACATCTGTTTGCATCTGCTCTGCAGACAGACGAACAGAGATGGGACAGGGGCTGTTGTTCACCAGAGGAATCTCAATTAATCGACAGCTTCCAACTAAAGTATCTCCCACATTTAGGACTGCTTTCTCTGTCTGGAAGAAAACAAACATCCAGACACTGCTTGATCAAATCTCAAGGTCAATTTATGCTACAAAACTTTTGTTGTTTTTTTTTTTTTTCATTATTTTGATTTAAAAGAATCACAGACACACAAGTATATAAAAATGCATAAAGTTCTCACAAACACAATGACAGTCCCACCTCTATGGAGCCCCTCGAACCCATTCCAGTCACTTCAAGAGTAAGATGTTTAGCAGGCTCATCACTCTGGAGTGGCCAGAAGCTGAGAGTGGGTTTGAGTGTGTATGTTTTCTCTGCCAGAGGGCTGAAGGACCACATCTGGATCTGTAATAAAGTTCTCAGTAAATATTTTTTTTATTGAGTTGCAATATATAAAAGCAAAGTATGTGGTACTCTTTTTCTCCCTCACTGAGCTCTCATTGGGATGCAGTTTACCAGCATCTGGTTTGACAGAGATAAGCTTCTGCTCTGCCTCCGGAATGATCCACTGAAACCTATGAAGGAGAACAATCAGAGAAAACCAGCGGCAGACATGATTAACAATGCAGAAGTTCAGACAACAAACAGTCCATTGAAATGGGTCAAAATGAATCACAAAGATAACAAATTGGTCAACTAACTGTACAGGAAGGCGGCTTAAGTTCTTGATGTGATGGGTGCGCTGGGTTTCTGAGCCCACAGCTGTTGGGTGGAAATATAAACTTCTGCCACTTTCCAAAGACACACGTGGCTTTTCCACCACATTAACAACCGTTAACTCCTAAAGATCACATAGACTTAAATATAGTAATTTTGATTTAGTTTTACTATGTTTTTGGTCCTGTGTTCTTGTGCTGTGGGATACCTTTGTAAATTTAGCTGCGTTGAGCAGTAACGATAAGTTGAAACCCTGTTTGGGACTGTCTTCTGTGGGAATTGCTCTGATGGTGATGATCTGGTGAGCTCCTGGCTGTACCAAACCACAACCTGGCAGTGCTTGAATGGATTCTGTGAATGCGTAGTCTGAGCTCCTGTCCAGGCAGAAGCTGAGTGGCAGATCTGCATTGTTCTGCAGCAGAACAGTCCGACAGGAAACAGTGCCCAGGGCTGGAAAGACCTAGCAGAGCAAATTGATACAATAAACACATTCTCCATTTTAAGTTTATGAATATTTTATTCTTACTATCATATGGTGCCTATGTTTGTTTATTTATTTATTTTTTTTGTAAATTAAGCCTTTTATTTTCTGTTTTACCACTTGAGAAGGATTCAAGATGCAGCTTGGTGTAAAATGTTGTTTCCCTGGTTGAAAGGAGTTCCCAATGACTCTGACAGTCACACAGCACGGTGGACACAGCATATCAGAACTGTCCTGTTGCATCAACAAAGGTATAATCACATCACAACAGTCAGACAATTTCATACATTTTGGCTCTTACATCAAGTATGAAAACAAATAATTGTTTAAAATAGGACCTTATAATATGCAAAGCACTCAAGCTGCCCTCCATGTAGAGTATTGAGCTGTTTGGGGTTGTACGTGACTTGAAATGCAGTGGACTTCGGTGGGGCGATGTCACATGATGTAGGAGTGACAGAGAAGGGAGAATCTTGGGCAACAGTCCATACCAGACTTATTCAAGAAAAAGAAAAACATATTTATGTATTAATTAAAATTTATTTTAAAAATACAATTACTGACAATATGACAAACGACTGATTACCTGAGTTTCCTTTTGGATTGGCTTCTAATGATAACAAACTGAGTGAAACCAGATGGAGAAGATCTCATTTTGTGATTGAACAGCAGTTCATTTGGCTCCACGGAGACAAGTGGAAATGGTGAAAAATGATTTGAAGCCAGACAGTCCATGCGTCCCAGGATGATTTCATCAAATTCCTCCATTGGGGTGGTAGAAATGACAGCAGCACAGTTTGGGTTTTGATTTTTCTGATAGAAAATGACACAAACACAAAGGCCGAGTTAATATTAAATTATATACTGCAACTTTTCCTCTGTTCCAAAAAAAATCTGGTGTATGTATTTTGTGGCTGATTTTTTTAAAGATATATAACTAAAATTACATCCTCTATAGGTAAGTGCACCCCCTGCTGGTCCAGTTGTATATTTTGATCTTGCTGTGAGGCAGACTCTTGTGAGCTCTTGCTGCTGCAAAAGTCACGTTTGTACAAATCCAAGTGCTCAGGTTTCAGTACTTCTGGTTGCTGGGATTCTGAATGACAGGTACCGATCAAATCCAGAAACAATGGGTCCTGAAAGGATGATACAGTAATACTTTAGGCAGTTTTAATTAAGCTTGCCTGCATTTTGTTTGTCTGCATTTCTCCTCTCTTACCCTGTGAAGTATGAGACATGCCACTCTTCTGTAGTGTGCCATAGGGTGTTTGGGTTTATAAACCGCCTTCAGTTTGACATGGCTATGTGGGAGCACAGTGCCACTTGCTGGTTGAATACTAAATACACTGTTCTCACAGTCAATATCCCATTGGTAGATAGCCTGAACAGGGGAAGAATTAAGCAGTTGCACTGTCTTAACTACTGATTGTCCTTCTTTACCACATCCAAAGTCCAAAACAGAGGAGGACAAAGAAGCTCTGGGACCTAAAGGGAATAATCAAATATTGAGCAATAATTAGGAATGCTAGTAGACATACTGTATATGTATTTGTAGTTTTGAGAATATGAAGCACTGGATTTCTTACCAATACATTTTCCTGTGAGTTTGAGCTGTGATTTGTTGAGTGCTCCGCCATATTTAAGAGACAAGTACTCAACAGAGACGGTGTCCACCACAGCTGGAGAAAAATTAACTGTTGCTTGGAGTGATCCACCAGGAGCCACCTCAGCGCTGGTGATATCGCAGCTAAACACTGGTCCAAACGTGGTTACGACGTCAGGCACTCGTGACAGAGAAAAAGACACATTTACCTGACAGAGTGGAACAGTAGAAAGGATGTAAAAGAATCCATTTGAGAGGGTTTGTGTATGCATGCACATGTATTACTCACAGGAGAGGGGTTAAAAATGTCAAAGTGTTTATGCAAACTCTGGCCAACTGCCACAGACCCAAAGTGCAACTCAGGGTTCTTATGGTCGTCATCCTCTTTGCTACTTGGAATTTGCAACTGAAGATAGGGGTACTTTGCTAAAAATATAAATCCTCAGGTGTTAATGTCATAATAGGTTTTGTGGCTCAATTTTTAAAAATATATTTGTGCCCAATCTCAGCTGTACCTTGTCCCATGAGAAGAACAGTGCAGCAGTTATCTCCTTCGTCTGCTTCTCCAAATCTGCAGTGTGCCTGCTGCTGGTACACCCGTGCCTCCTGTGGCCAAAAGACCACGGTGACGTGACACTCCTGACCAGGATTCAGCAGGCCTTGTTCTGGTTTTAGCTGAAATGGTGCCGCACATTCCCATTTAAAAAATGCCCGGTGCTTGCTGTGAGAGGAAAAATAAGGAAAACACAGAACAAATTAGAAAAGTGGAGCTCACTCAAGAGCCAAAAGTAGACTTAAATTTAAGTTGGGGAGTGCAAATATACACTAAGCACACATCACGGTACCTGACATTTTTTAGCAAGAAATTAGTTTGTGAGGAGTGTTGAACACCGCAGAGTGGGAGCCTCACACAGTTGGGAACCTCCAGCTTAGGACAGGAAACAATAGCGCGCAGGCATACTTTAAAGCTGCCTTCTTTATCCTGAAACTCAATGCTGTCCTCATACTCACACTGTTCCATGCAACAATATAGACACACACAGCATTAGACAAGCTGTTAACATGAAACAGCCAAAGTGGATGTTATACTCACATATAGTTGTCATTCTTTCAAACTTCCCCTAAATGTCACATGATTTATTTATTTAGAAAATTAAAATGTTTTACCCTTTGTAACGGTCTAAAGGTGACTGGCAGGGAGAATAAAGTCCCTGGGCTGAGAACAACTATCTGAGGAACTGAGGCTGAGAAAAACTTGGACACTGGAGGTCTGTGAGAAAAGAACAGGGTTTGTTTTTATGTGGATTAACCAGTAAAGCCTGAAAATGTAAGTGTATTTCAGATGCTGTATGACCTAATATGCAGTTTCTGCAACTTGTTATAGATGTTTTTTATCACCAGTATCTTAGTGAACTCTCCTTCCAGGTCCCAGTCTTCAAATACCAGTTCTGCTTTGGTTTCCAAACGGGAAAAGAAGGTTCTTTTGTTTGAGGCTTGTCTTTGGTACTGCACACCCCTCTGTTTGCTGGGGTGTCCAGTGGTCTGCAATGTAACGAATGAAGAAGAAAAAAAATAAGTGAAATAAGTCAAGACACAGAGTACTGAAGAGTTCATAAATGTGCAAATTAGCATTTGATGTTTATTTTAAAGTAAAAAAGTTAGTAAGCTGCAGATTTTGTATTCTTCAAAAAAAAAGGTTAGACTAGAATTTACTCAAAAATTAGCATCAGAACACTTACCATTCTTTCTTTAAAATGCCTTAAAAGAAAAATAGCCTAGAGTGTAATGATACAATTGACTTCATAATATTACTATTAATACTGTATTTCTCATAATGAAAGTGTAATTTAACTTGTATAAAACTAAATTAGGTTTTAGAAGTGTTTGAAATAGAACATAAAACTCAGTTATGAAGAGATCATAAATAATTCTGTTGGCTGGACTTTACTTTGACATCCTTCACTGAGGTAGAGAGCATCTGTGGATCTATGGGGTTTACACAGTCCAGATCCCGGTCCGCAGTTAACGAGTCTGCAGAAAAGTCAGAAGGCTTTTAATCATCATTTCATTAAGGAGACCAATTATTATTTAGTGGAGGAAAAGGCAAGAAGATAGACATAAGACAGGACAGCAATGAGGGCTGGTTCTGTTGTGGGCATGGAGCTGGACTTAGTAGGGACCATAGCTGAGAGGAGGACCCCTAATGGACAAGACCCCAAATCCTTTGCATGGCCCCATCATCAGGCGGAGGAGTTCCGGACTGCTATCACCACCACAATCAACAAAAACACATATGAATTAATCTGGCCCACAACCTTCTAACCATCATCATGTCTGTAAAACTCTTCGCCAACTGAGACACATTGAACAAAATATTTCTGAACAAATCCCATGGGGGTTTATTTAAAGGAGTTTAATGCGTTTATTGGACATTCGATTTAAATTTATTAGTTTATTTAAAAATTCAGCGCAGGTTTTCTCTCTCAAGCCAAAGATGTGTAGTTTTGCTTCCGGAGCTAGCCACCAGGCCAAGCTAAAACCATGTTTGTTTGTTTGTTTTTTTAGCATTACGTCTTTTTTCGATTTACCAATTCGCTCATAAACTAACAACTAAACAAAACCTTAAAAAACAATAAATCTTACCTTTAGTGACAAGTAGTTAGCACTTTAGCTAATAAGCTGCATTCTGTTCAAGTAAAAAAAGTTGTGAAGTTAATTAGCTAAACGTTTCCGTGGCAACAAGTCACCGCTTGGGACAGTCGCCTTAGAGACTACAGCAGCCGGTGAGGGACAATCGCAAATTAGTGTAAATCGTGTCATAAAATGATAAGACAACAAGTGTTTTTTTTTTCTAAAGTTTAATTACTAAAATATTGGTAAAACATTGCTTTTTTAGAAAGTGAATTCATGCCCCAATGCTAAATAGATTAAATTATCATTATTATTATCATTTTTTTAAATATGCAACTATTACTACATAAATATGCAGGTTATTGTTTGTCCATTCAGTAAGTCCAATACAAATAAATTAATATTGTTTCAGTGCATATACATTAAAACATTTGCTTTATTCAACATATCCTGTAAAGAGTAGCAGGAGACTGTTGCTTATAAGCTTAGAGTTAAGGCATTCCCACTTAAATACAGAAACACATAAAATACTCTTACTCAAATATACATGAAACCACCAAAAATCTACATACTCATGTTTGGACTGTAAAGAGAGTGAAGCCCAAAGTACTGACAAAAAAAAATACAGTTGGAGAAATTATTTGTGTTAAGGTTCAAATAGCCTAGAGATTTAGTAATACCGTACAACTTTATCTTCACACCAGTTGTTTAAATTAAAACCTAATAAAACATAACAAACAATAAGATCTCACTGCAGTTAAAACTGTGAAAGAACCCTTCTGCTTTTTCTCGGAGCATTTTCTCTAATCTCCTCTGAGAACAAGTTCTCATTTTCACCCACTTCATGCCTCTGGAAGCTGAAAGATTCTAAGGAGGCTTCCCTCATCTTTTTTATTTCCATCTTCCCATCCTCCTCTTCTCCCTCCTCTTCATCATCCAGGTTTGAGCTGAGCGAGCCGTCGTGATGTTTGATGCTCTGTATATCCTGCATCACAGAGGCTGCAGCTACTTTGTCTTTGGCCTTATGACTTCTCTTCAGCTTCATGCGTCTGTTCTGAAACCAGATCTTTACCTAAAAATGATATTCTGTGATTAAAAAAATGCATCAAAAAGACTAATTGCAAAAAAATGTAAATTGCTTGAAAATCATTTGCCAGTTTTTGGTTTGTTTGTTTGTTTTTTAGTGGACTTAATTCATACCAAGTTCATTACCAATATATGTTAAATTGGAATCAATTTTGAGCTGGGCTGCTGCTTTAAACAGACAGTATATTTTTCTTGTTTGTTAGACATAAAACATGGTGGTCATTTCAAAGTTAAGGTGAGGAAAGCACACACTGCATTTGACAGAGTTCTGATAACTTTTTAGGTTTGATTGTAATGAGTACTTTTACTGTAAATTATTAGAGTAATGACTTCGACAATAATATGACAAATGTTTTTCATTCCATTCTAACCTGAGTCTCTGTGAGCATGAGTGAGGTGGCCACCTCAAAGCGTTTAGGCCTGGACAGGTACTTGTTGAGCTTGAATTGGTTTTCCAGTTCCAGCAGTTGCTGACTGGTGAAAGCCGTCCTCGGTCTCCGACACTTCCCCAGCAGAGCTGTTTGACCTGGAGTTGAGAGGAAGAAACAGAGACATTTTTAAAAAAGGATTTCAGTTTTCAGACACTCATGATTGAACTAATATAAAGAACAAAAAGATACAACCAAAGACAAGAAAAAGGACAGAATCCTGAAGATTTAAATAAAAACGCCCAGCTGCTAATATGTTGTGTCTGTAACATTTATTGTCAGGAGGGAATGGGTGGAGGTGGAGGGAATAAAACATAAGACAAATCCATCACCTTGTAAATATTATCAAAAATATGGGTTTGTTGATCTGCATAATAAAGGCTAAATATGCTTAGTTTAAATTTAGAAAAATAGATTTTTAAGATTATTTTACATTTTATCTTAGCTGCATCAATGATAATAAAAGAATGCAGTTTTTTTTTATTACTCACCACCATACTCTCCGAGTCTGGGCATTACCATCCCCGCTCTGATCCATGGCTCCAGAGCCAGAGCTGTGCCCCCCTGCATCTGCTCTGGAAAAGGCTGGATCAGTTGCGTAAAGCTTGGGTACACCAAGGAGGGTTGCTGGCCTCCGAGGGCCGCCAGTGGATTCACTGACTCTACAGGATACGTCCGGATGAGACTTGCTTGATGCAGAGCACTTAGTCCTGACTGGGACAGGCTGAAGACATGTGTTTTGGACAGGACCCCTGGCTGGACTAAAGAAGAGTTTGTAGGAGGGGCGGTAGACTGTGATGCGCAGGTTGTCGCTGGACTGCCATCCGGACTCCTGCTGTAAAACAGTCCCGGGGACGCGCGCTCTCCGTCGGTCCTCTGCGCCGCGTCACGCGCCAGGAGCGCGTCGATGCGAAAGTTTTTAGATTTCTCCATGGAGACAGTCATTCTGCCACAAGATGCACACTTTATTTTAAGAGCTAGCTACAACAAAACCAACAGTTTGACACTTTTCATTTAATTTTGCCTCTAATTCCTGAATTTAAATATTGGCACAAGTTCCTGAACTTGAAGCAAGCTGCAAACTTGTCATCCGTCCTTGCTTGTGAAAGAAATATCCTTCTTCTGATTAAATCCACTTCAGCATCCTGCCTAAAACCCTCTGCCCTCCCCCGAAGGAAAAGAGAACTCACTGATAGACAATAGGGCCATAAAATCTGCTCCGCCATGATTGGCCAGAGTCCTGCAGCACCGGGGTAGTCACACAAAATGTGCGGTGTTAACAGACTTCTCTCTATATTTCTGCTCACTGAGCAGCGCATAATTTTATTTTGTAATGTTTACAAGACGGATTTCAATGAAACTCACAGACAACAATCAAATGAAAATCTACAACTGATTCACTTTTAAAATCAATCAGACTCAAAGTGGCCGTCACAGCTAAGCAATCTCAACCGACATAAAAATGACTATAATTCAGTCCATTTTACAGCTACTGAGCTGAACTTTGGCGTGGTAATAGCTGAGTCATTTTCATCAGCATTAACCCTTCTCATAGTGTGACTTTGGTGGCCATCTTGAAGAAAAACACTGAAATAGAGGATTCCTTCATTCATTGTTTGTGTGTCACCCGCATGCCTTTTATTTCCATTCATTCACTTTTCCACTTTATTTCTACTTGTTTTTATTTGTTGTCCATTATTTCATTTATTGCAGTTTTGCGGGACATTATTGTGTGGTTTTCTCACAAGCTATATTATATTGCACCTTTAGTTTGTAAGGCAAGCAAACACTCTTGAAAGATATATAGCTGTAATTACCTCACCTTTAATGTTAAAATTAATCATCATCTAATTCTTCATTAAACTTTATTACTTACTAAGGCTGACAGAGACATAACCACTCTTATCAGCAGTCACTGCTGATTATAGTCATCACCACACTATGGAGCACATAAAAGGGTAGTAAAATGACAGAAAGCAAACTTATTTTCACTCCTTGCAGGACCAGAACAATACACAAAGTGTGAACAGGTGACACCAGATGCTGCAGTGGTTATTTGATGTTTTTTCTCTTTCTGTAAGACCAGGAAATAAATATTTCAACATAACACTTGGTGCAGCTTTGAATGAGAAATGTTTAACATCAAACTACACCTGTCCTTTAAGAAAGAACCTCAATGACAGTTTCAGTAACTAAATCTCACTTATTGTGTAAATGTACACCTCCTGCTGTCATCAGTGGTGATTTCCTGCTGGATTTTACGGGACTGATAAGAGGTGGTCGTATACCTGGGAAAACAGACCTTCTCATGTCAAAGACAAACACAGAACACCTGCTGCACTGAGTGAAAAACAACAAGTGTGGGTAAAAGTGCATATGTGTGTGCCGGCATGTAGATTTGTCTGCGTGTCCTTCAAATCACGAAATACATTCTATTTTAATTTGACAATAAATTTTCTTTGACTTACACAACAAAGTTTTTTTTGTTTATTACAGACAACATTGGAATTAGTCTGTAAATGTCTTTCAACTTCTTTTTTTGTTATTCTTACAAGTCACCAATTTCCATAACGCGTCATTAGTGCAAATCATGCTTTGTCCAACCTCTGCTAAATTTAATTTGCTTGAAGGAATGCATTTCACCTGCTGCAAGAAAAAGCAAAAAACGTTCAACTCATTGATCTTTCTTTCCCTTGATTTCATGTAAACTTCTTTTTAAGGGTTAACTTAGTGATTTAGTCAAACCTCTGCAGTAAAAAAAACAACTTGTACTTGTCTTTATAAATAAAGGCACAGAAGGGAAAAAAAAGCTGGATTTCCTTGATTTTGAGGCAACTTCTTTATAGTTCTGTAAACAATATTAACAAAAGTAAAGTTAAAGTTATTTCCAATACTTTAGTAAAACAAAAATGGGTTGGCAGTCAAATTAAAAATGTCAAACTCTTAAAAAAAAAAAAAAAGGTTTCAGGTCGCATTTCAAAATGCTTTAAAAATTGGCAAACTTTCTCCAGCTGAGAGTATTTGTAATAAATTAACCCAGACTGGTCTTTCTTTGGTGCAGTTTGAAGTGTTACGTAATCAGTTTGCCTGCAAAAAATGAATTAAAATAGATTGTAAAAATGCTCCATACTACCTAAAGATCCCAGCAGTTCTCCTTTGACACAAATTAGAACGTCTGGTGTGTTAATAAAATAAAGTATGACTAAGTATCCCAGGAGACATATAGGCCAAGTAGAAAATCTCCTTCAATTCCAAACAAATCCAACAAAATAAAGCCTGTTGTTCTCCTGCTGTCTGTGTCCTTGTTGTATATTGTCTGATGTCTGCTCTTGGTTTCTATTGTACCTATTGTCAGAACCCAGTTTAGCCCTGATTGGCCTAATGGACCGCGAGGGAATAGAACACTTCCTGGTGTGGTGGTCCAGGAAGGTTTCAGCTTGAAACGAGGTGATTAATGACAACCATCACAAACGGGACTGGGAGATAATGAGGGGGACAAGTGGGAGGCACAGAAGGGGAGAAGAGGATGGAAAGGAGGTCAGGAGGGAGCTGCGATCGGACCGATGTTACTTCACACAGTCAAATGCAAAGATGACTGTGCAGTCAGAGAGTGGGCCTTGGGGGCAGAGGTGGAGGGGGATAGGAAAAGAAGCACACTAATTAGTGCTAAACAGGAGTCTGTGAATGAGAGGAGGAGTCAGACACACGTAGAGATGGTTAACACACAAAGAGATGGGTAGTTACAGGGCAGAGTGTCTGCAGAGGGGTAGTTAAACATCTGTTGTTCTGAGGAAATCTAAAACTGCTCTAATCCCCAAATACTCATTTTTCAATGTTATTCTTTGACACACAAATTTAAGGGCTGTAATACTTAAAGTCCAAGCATTTCTTTAAGTAATACATACCAACTGGTGACTCACATCTCAGACTTTTTAGCTAAGATTCTTTTTTTAATATGAACATTTTTTTTTGGCAAACCTTGTAAATACCATGATGCTTAATCTTTTGTGATATTGTGAGATCTTGTGATATTTGTAAGTGCACAGAGTTAGTGTTGTTTTAAAAAGTGTTTGTCCTTTTCCAAATATTTCTTACAGAAGACCTTTTTAAATGTCTCTGTGAAGTCTTCCGATGTATCTGGTTAGTTTCTGTGGAACATGTTGACGAAATGCTAAAACACATCGCATTGATTTTGTTTTCACTCAAACTGGATCATTAAAATCTCCCATTTTTAGGAAATCTAAAATCAATACTATGAGTTTAATTCAGCTAAACTGTAAACCCATTTAGAAAAGGCTCCAATTTACAAACAGAAAATTGCAGTCGTTTGCCGAAGAGAAAAACATTGAGGTAGCACTTGAGAAATATAAGCTGCAGCTACAAATAAAGCACTTGGCTGCTGTGATTGCATCGAACAGGTGTGCAACACAATCAGAGAAGGACTCGGTCATTTTTATGTTGTTGGAGCCATTTCCTTCAGCTTCATTCTCTGAAAACAGCATGTTGCTCTCAAAAGCAAATGTTTCTGTAAATGCCTCACACTTGTGGTAATGTCAAATTATTAAGTAGAAAATTTACTTTGTGTGAGTCTGCACATGTATGTGCGAGTGGGAGTGTTTCTCTGTGGAAAGAATGATCGGACTCAAAACAAATAATTGGATTTGTTTTCAGTGGCCTTCTTAATCAACTGAAAACGAGTATAAATTGAAGAGACAATACAGAATGGAAACAAAACAAATATACATCCAAATATGAATGGAAAATCAAATCAATAATAATTTTTATTGTTGTTTTACGTTCTAAGAGTCCATATTTATTTCTAGGGCTTAATTCCTTTTTCTCATAATCTGTTTTTCCCTCCCCCTCTTCTTCTTTTGCCATTTCTAAGTTTTATGACTAAGCTCAATCTTCCCTCAAGACAGTTCAATTAGGCTTGTGGTTCAGACACGCCCACCAGCCCATGTTCCATTTAATTAGCCCAGTTTCAAGCATGTTTGTGAACACATGCGTGCTGCTTGTGTGTGAAATGTTTAGGGTTAGGGGGTAAAGAAACCCATATTTCTTTATCACCTTGGGAACTAAAATTACCATAAACTTTTAAGCTTTGTTGGATTAAAATGTTGTAAATAAATTATCAAAACAGTAATATAGCATACATATCCGTTAAATAAAAACATGTTATATAAACAAGCTGACTGTTTGGACATTCACCCATTTAACAGTTTGACAGTCCTAATTCAACTTAGACAACAGGTTATTGGGAAGTACAAGTCAGGGGATGAATACAAAATTATTTATACATTCCTAGTTCTGTTTAAATCCATTAAAGGAAGGTCCAGCAACGGACGGACTTGGACATGTCGATCAATAGCGCGTCACCCTCACTGAGTACCATGCAGCAGGAGAGTAGTGAGAAAGGCCACAAAAACACCTGTGAGCACTTTGAAGCTCCAGCAGGTGAAATCAATAAAAGCATAAAACATCCAGGGGGTGAATAGTTTTTATACACGCTGTATTTATCTTGTTACTGTTACTTTTCAGGAGAGCAGAGATTAATTTTTGTACACTAGTTACATACTTGCTAGTTATATATATTCAAACACAATAAGATTTATTTGTGTTGTTTTATTAAATTTTAAGATGGTGTCAGATGTTTGGATGCTGTGTGAAGTGATTAGTTTATGCTTCAGCCATGTGCAGCTATCCACAGATGGTGCAGCAGAAGCCTGGTTTTTTTTTTTACCCTCAATCTGTAATTTCCCTCCTCCTTTCATTCTTGTCTATTGATGTGATAATGGCTACAAATTGATAAAGCCATTGAGTGTGCTGGTGACATAAGGGCGAGCTGAGACACAAACTCTGCATCACCCAGCAGCTATCATTAATCAGATCGCATCTGACCTGTCCCTCTCTCCAGACATCCTGACACATTGCCAGAGGCACAAGTCTGTGGAGCCGGTCCCACTCTGTGATCAGTTGCACAAAACAAACATAATCCAATATGAAAGTATGCATTAACCTGAAAAAATATTAACGTGATGCTAGATGTACTTTAATCAGTATGTGATAAGGAAGAGAAAGACCACCAGGATGGAATATGGACTTTGCCTTTCATTAAATCCAACTTGATTTTACAAAATGCTTTAATTTAATTAGAATTTTAGCAAAAAATGGATTTGTTAGATCATCCTTGTTTACCCAATAATATGATTTTATTAACTGAGTGGTTATCAGAAGCCAAGTCCTTTAACTTAAAGCAACCTTTAAGTTATCCAACCTTTACTTAAACTGGGCCTTTTTCCTCAACAGCTTCACCTGGTAGTTTTTGAGATTTTTTTTTTAATTAGCTTTGGAAACGGTCCTTCCTGGTATATTTTATTGCAAAATGCTGCCCAAGGAGTTAGATATTTAAATTTTGTGTTTGATTTGCTTGTCAGCATTCTGTTTTTGAGAAGTTTTAACTCATCAAATGTTATAGTTTAAAATCTGTAATAAATTGATGACCTGTGAGGACATCTCTTGTTTAAGTTTGATTGCCCCCTAGTGTACATAATAAATCATTACAACCCCAGCCCTGTAGGCAGGGGTAAATATATCCAGAAACTCAAGTGATAGAAAATACAAGTTACTGTCTCTGCTAAAATGACCATTTGGAGAATATCACTCAGTCAAAATTTCCAACCCACAGTGCATTAAAACAATAGCAGTTTAAAACAAAACCTTTTTTTTTTTTTAACAGCGCTTGTGCTCATCAATTTGAATGTTTTTTTCTCCCATTTTTTCCTCTTAATCTCTCTTTAAGAAAGCTTAAAAAATTAAGGTCCAACGTTGCTGGGTCAACAACTCTGTAGTGTTTTTTTCCTACATGGCAACAGATTGCTGAATTTTTTGCATTTACTTGATCAACACAGAATTCCGTTTGAAAGTACATCAAAAAGGATGTGCGTTTTCATGTAATATCATAGACAATCCAGAAGATGTCGCCAGAATGTCAGACACTAATGCAACAAAGGGACGTATGACTTGTTCACCATCAGAATGTATTCATTTACCTGCCAATTGAATGATGTTAAAAAAGGTTTCACCAAATCTTTGTTGTTGGTCAGTATAGAAGAACAAAATCATTTGTTAGCCACATGCCATAAACATTTACACTGATTTAGATGCACCAATTATAGCTTGCAGAGCACTGGTTCTTCATACACACTGGTTTGATTCAGTTCAGCATGAGCGTTAACCATTTCTTTACAGGCCCTCCATGAGATGTGACAGTATTATCTAATTCCTTTGTGGTTCCACAGAGATGAAGAAAACCCACCGGGAGTCTGGGACTCCGCCTTCCTTTCCCAGCCTGCAGAGTGGTGGGAACCGGGTACTGGGCAGCCCAAAACTCTATTTTTACCACTCGCTCCGTTCAATCAGAGGGCTGGTCTCTGGAGACCTGTTGCCCGAAGCTCTCCCAAAGCCGCGGAATTTAACTCCACTATAGCTCCCCCACCCCCATCCAGATGTGATGCAAAACATCTGGCCAACTGCATGACTAAAAGGCTTAGCTGTCCAGACCCCCAAAGAACAATTAATGCAGATAAATGGCAATCAGGCCCGTGATTTAGCAGTGTGATGTGGAATACGCAAAACTGAAAAGGGTCAGTTGACGATGTTCAGGAAAAACTCACTGAAGTAGAGGAAAACATTTATTGATTTTTATTTAATTTAAAAAGTATACTTGTAAATGTTACAATGAGTTCTACGAAAACATGTTCCATCTTTTAAACACAGGTCAACATTAGGCACACAAGACTGCAGAGGTCATCTTGTAGAGCTACCCACACTTCAAATACAAAAAAACAGGGAAAAGCGAGCAGGGAGGATGATTTAACCAAAATAACAACAAACTGCTCGAACACCGAGCAGCCAAACAAACACCAGAACTGTCATTCAGCATGATCACTCCCAGGCATGAAAACCCGTTTTCCCCGTGTCGTTTGTTCCATAAAAATATATTTAACTTTCACACAAAGATACCCCTGATTGCAAACATTGACTCAACCAAATTTGGTTTAGTTAACCCCTCAGTCACCAGAAGTACAAAAAACCCTACCTGCACATCTAAACATGTATTTTAATCATGCATGACAATACAGCACTTTTTTTTGATACTCAAATTTGACTTGTGCGAATACATCAACAACTGATTAACAAACTTGTGAATTTCTTTTGATAGATCAATGCTATATAGTCATGTGGGATTAATATTTGGTATTTTCCCTTAGGTCAGAGTGGGTCAAGCAGTACAATAATTTGAGCTGCAGAGGCAATAATAACTTATGTACAGCATATGGCACTGGAAGTATAACCGCAATGGGTCCCAACCATTTTGCCAGAAAAATAAGAAAATATTGCACAAAATCTCTCTTCCAAGGGTTTGGTTTTGTGGAAGAAAAAAAATCTAATCAAAAATAGTCACCACGTTGACTCCTCTGTAGTCTGTCAGTATCTTTAACTGTAAAACACTGGAATTTAATGGTATGAATTTAGTTTACATTTACTGCGTAGATAAAACAAAGCTCAAAAAACAAAGATCATGCGTAGTGCAATCGAGAAAAAAATTAAATAAAAACACCACCTTCAGATTACACTGTTTATAAGAGCTAATTTTTGGCCTTTGTTTAAAGCAGTATATAAAAAGATGATTGGCCTATATTGTACATTGTGAATACCCGTTTATTGGCACATAGGAATGGATACAAAATATTTAATTAAACTATATTTGACTTCAGCTTTTACACAACTGCCCACTGTGCTTTATTCCAGGAGAAAAATCAGAAAATAAATCAGTTCAGTTGTCAGATCATCCTCAGTTTGTTACAGAGGCAAAACCAAGTTCAGCATTCAAGTTTGTCAGAACTAAATATGACAGACTAAGCCCAAATCCTGTCACAACTCTTCTCAAATTTTAAGCCTTTCCGCTTCAGCCAGCTGCTTAAAAGCAGATGAGCATAGACCTTTTGAGGCTCCCGAAGAAGTTCTTATGACATTTTCTCAGAAAACTAAAATTTACTAAACAGGCAGAACAATCATTAGTAACACCACTACTTGTGTACAAAAAGTCTTGTGCACCAGCTCTTTACACCAAATTCTATGGCATGCAACCCGAACTTGGGCTTTCTTTGCCAAAAAAGGTGGCCTATTTTCTCAGCTATAGTGGCATCCTTATAAATCTCATCAGAAGCCAAAAAACTGCACATTATTGGGCCCGTGGTTGACACCAATGTGGTGATTTTTTGGAGTCCAGGATGTGGGAGTGTGAACACCAGCAGGAGCACAGAACAGAGTGACAGCTTTAGGGTGATGTGGGAACCGACACCTCCAGCAGGCGGTTGTTTTTGCGTTTGCAGGACGCACTGTTGCCGTTCTTAGGGCTGCCCTGAATGAACTTCACGCACACCTTGTCATGTTTGAACTGCAGCAGAAACCTGCAGCACAGAAGATATTGTCAAAAAACAAACAAACAAACATTAAATGTCAGAAGATTAATTGTTTTGACAAAGAATAAATATTCTTACTCATCCGATATTTCAATGTTGATTGTCTGTCTCTCTGCAGCTAAGGCGCTGATGCGGTGGAGTTTGGTGATTATTTCAATCAGACGATCACTGCTAAGCAAGAAGTCACCTTTAACAGCTGAAGCCGACCCCTGTTGAAAGAAAATGAGTAATTTTCAAGAAATGGAATAATTTATATATGTGTTAGGACACCTTTGAGAAATGATCAGACTATGTTTTATTATATATATATATATATATATATATATATATATATATATATATATATATATAT
>JAVKLF010000132.1:4128795-4147802 GCA_034783495.1 Millerichthys robustus
GCACTCAACAAAATGAAGTGGGGGCTCCATTCAGAATTTTATGATAAAATGATTGAGCTCTAATGAGGTAGAGTCTGGGTGAGAAGAGTTGAGCTTTTTGGCAGATGTCAAGGTCACCTAAAAATAGTCAAATTGGAACTATTTCCCAACAAAATCTCTCAACTGTCAGAGTACTGGATTCTATGGGCAGGACATTTAGGTGACTGGAAATTGTATACAAAATGAGTCTGACAAAAGTTTCTTTGCTTTTGGAATTTGTTGATAAAATGGTCTGTTATCAATATTATCATGAGCACAATTTTATGTGTAAATTATGTAAAAGAAAAAAATGCACCATGCCTCAGAAAATATACAAACTGCAAGTGTGAAAATGCTTTTTTAGGAAAATAAAAAAATCATCATCGTTTCATTGTCATTGTTTGGGAATTTGTCTAGAATAGTGTTTGGTGTTGCTTAATATTTTTAGGATGCCATTTAGGTAATATGAGTATTCAACCGATCACACCTTCTCATTTTCAAAATGAGTCTGAGCAACTAGAAAAATAAATGAAATAAATGCATACAAATTGCATAAAACTTGCATGAACATAAGTCTTTGCAAATTTAAGTTATCAGAAAAATCTGAAAAGCAACCATCTTGTCAAGCAAAATCTTCAATTTTGGATACTTACAAATCTTGAAGAGTTGTCATTACGTACTGTTTTGGCATTCCCAAATGCTTAAAGAAACAAAAACAAAACAAATTAAATGTTTGACAAATATACTAATAAAGCAAGTAAAAAAGGTATGGTGTATATTTTAACAGTTATGGTTTGTTTTAAGATTTGAAGACTGCAGGTACAACATTGCACAGCACTCCAGTCAGCTGTCCATCAAAAAAATCCTGAATGTCAAATCCATTTGTTCTGATGACGCCTGATAATTCTATATGGATTAGGCAAAGCATCAGAGCATTCAGGCTTAGGAAGGGCTAAACCTTAATGTCATGCCACATTCAAGGCAACGTGATTCAATATGTGCCCCTGCTTATGAAATAACAAAACGTGTATTAAAAGGACCTCATTAAATGCATTGTGCCATATGCATCAGTAAGCCCTTCAAATGAGCATTTTCTGCAACATTTTTCAACTGCTTAAAACCACACTTTCACATTAAAGTGCTATTAATGTGTCACATATCACAAGGGTATTAGCATAACTGTTTAATTGCTGATAGCAGCTGGTAAATGTGTGGTAAAGTATTTGGATTGTGTGAATGTGTGGGTTGCTAGTCTGGAACAACAGGAGCCAGAGTGGGAGAGAAACAGAAAATAAGACTAACAGCAATACTGTAGACAAAAAAAGCTAAAGAGAAAATCAGAGCAGATAATAGAAAATAAGAGGGCCCCAAAGAATAAAACTGAAAAAGAAAAAGCACAAAATCATAGGTGCAAGGCATGATGGATCCACTGAGCTCGCCTAAATTTGCAGGTCCCCCTCCTTTGGTTTCATTTTCTTTCAGGTCCCTTTCGTTTGGTGCTGGGGCAGTTAACTTGGCAGTAGCTAAGCTCTTGCAGATGTGCAGGGTTTTCTGCAGCAAGTCAACTTTACAGCTTCATTCATGGGCATTTCCTGTCCACTGCCCCCAATTTAAAAAAAACGGTTTCTGTGCCAGAATTAAGCTGCAGGAATGACTGTGACAGTGGGAGTAGTGTACCAGCTAGTTAAGGAAATAAAGACCGATTCATGGGACTCCAAAAGTAACAGCCTAATGTTTTTAGTGGATACAATCATTGTGTGTAATAGCCAAATGTCAAGCTATTTGCAATAAAATATGCATTTTATAAAGTGTTTCTCTGAGGTAAAATATTTAATCCAATGTGCCCTTGAGTTATTAAATGGTGTACGTTAAATAACAGGTCAATTAAACTGCACATATACATTGATTCCCCCCCGCTGCACTTGAATTTCAGAGGTTATGGTCAGCATGAGTCAGATTTTGTCCAAATCTGACCTTCAGACAATCCAGCACCCAAACTGGGACACAGCTCAAGTCGTCACTCACCCTCCAGCACAGGATTGGACTGCAGCAGCTGTTCCTTGACCTTATTCACCTCCTGGCCCTTCCCACAGACTGCCGCCACATAGGACATCACTAGCTTACTCGCCTCTGAAACGCACAAATATAAGTAGTATTAGATTTGATAGACTTGGCAGGGAAACAATTGAGTCCTGCCTATGCATTGCACCATCGCCTATAAAAAAATCCCATTACATCAGCTCCCTTTGACACCCATGAGAGCTGCAATTTTTTAAGTTGGGATATTGAACCACAATTTCATCATACCATCAAACTACTGATTCATTGGGAAGGAAAACCCCTGGAAAAACAATCTGAATCTTGAACATTGTTCACCGACTGCTCATGTTGGCACAGATTGAAACTGCTTTGAGCAGACACATTTTAAGTGGGGCGGGACTCTCCACAAATTAACATTTTCTATGACCAATGGACTCAAAAAGCAAAGCATCCTTTTTGGAACTAGTGACGAGCCTTGTGATTTGACAGCTAGCATAGAGATCATCTCTTGCAACCAGTGAGACAACAGTGACCCAGAACTGGTGTGCGTGACCTGCCAAGGGAAGACTGAAAAGCTTTACAGCAGTTGTCAGTACAGGCTGCTGACGGGGTTGGCAGATAAAATGATAAGGACTTGCTTAATTTATTTTTTGCTGGATATCAAAAGTTAATACTTTGCAACAAAACACAGTTTAATCCACATGTTCTTTTATCTGATGGCAGCAAAATAAACTTTTTCAGTCACCTTTGCAAAAAAAGTCACGTTCTATTTGCAACATAAATTAATATTTTTCACAGTTATGTCTTTATACAAGTCACTAAAACGGAGCAGAAACAAAATCCAAACATGAATGTCAATAATCCATATTGATAGGGTACAATTTATTGGCCTTGTTCTACTAAAAGCTCCAGGGCAGAAGAGATTACTGAAATCCAAATTTATCTCTCGACTTCACTGCAGCAGCGGCTCTTTGGAGTTTAGAAGAAAGACTTGCGGATCGAAAAACATGACAGGCCAACCTAAATTGTTCTCTTTACTACTTTTGTTTATGCATTTATAACTATTGCACCACTGCATTTCAAATAACTTCATGATTTATGATATCTGAAAGTTTTATGCAGTGAGAACAACAGCTTTTACTACAAACATTGTTTTATGAGTTTTAGAGCTACAGGGACAATTATATTGTGAAATCCAAGTGCTAGCCAATGAACAGCATAAAAGTTAAAGCAGTTGACCTGACAACATATTGCTATTAGCAATATGATTTTCATTAAAGTTCATTCATTTATTCACTCTGTACCCTGCCACTTTAGTGCTGTTACACAGGTAAATGCAATATCAAACAGCAACAAGGAAACACTCTTCCTTCTAGGCATTTCTAAAGTATGTGAAAGTGCTCCAAAACATGGCAACCCTTATGAAAGTAAAATGAAACAAGAATAAAAGGAATGCTTCTACCAACAGGGACTTTTTCTGGTTCAATGCTTGCATACAAGATTCAAGTTTTCTCACAAAAAATACAGGCGTCTGCTTTGGTGTACAAAATGTGAATGAACCAGAACACCATAACATCTGTACAGCTTGTTGGAATTTTCATACGTTTACCGCTACAGCCTTCACAAGTCAGTTTCTTACATGTTTCATGTACAAACACGATCTCCACTGAAACAATCCTCACACTGTGTGACCGATACAATCTAACCCTCCAATGTGACAACACAAAAAATGCATTTTTCAAAGAACTGTTTTGACTAGGTATACATTTTCCCTCGAGGGGGCAGATTAAAAACACTTCTTCTGAAGATGCCGTTTGATTAAGTGAGTTTCCCCTGAATAAATGATGTCATTTTTCCTTCCCATATCTTTGCTCAGAACAGATGGGTTACTGTTATCAGTAGCATTAAGGTGTGTGAACAGCAGGGTGATGATGGATAATGAGAGTCTAAAGCTTTGCTCAGGCTTCACAGACATCAGATTTTTGTTTTGATCAGATCATCAGGACAGACTGCACCGTCATTTCCAAGTGACAGCATCAGATTTGGGTGCCACCATTACATGGTGGTAATGGTGCAGATGTCGACAACTAGGTGGTTCCATTTTTTCTCTGTGCAGACCTTTCCCCACTTAAAACAACATAAAGTTGAATCTTTCACACCAATACTATAATTTGCCAAAATCCTCCTCATATCACTGTAGCAGGACTACCCCCACGTGGTTGAGACTACAACCATGTGAGGTGAATGACACTGAAGACCACCTCCAAATGTAGTTTTCAATCAAATCCATTAAATCTGCAAAATAAACATCAAAACTGGATATGCAAAAAAAAAAGTTAAAACAGAGTTTGAGTCAGCAAGTCATACAAAGATTTTTCTGGGATGGCAGAACATCTCACAATTTGCAAAATGACTGAAATAAATAAGGTTATTACCAGTTTTCCCAGCTCCACTCTCCCCTGTAATGAGGATACACTGGTTCTTGTCTTGGTCCCTCAGCGAGCGGTAGGCCTCATCTGCCAAAGCATAGCTGGAACACAAAATAGGAGAAAGCAAGTATTTACTCTGCCTTTTACACATTCAACATTCAGGCACTTGCATGTGGCAATATTAGTTAAAAAAAAAAACATGTTTCACAAATCTACACATTTACTCAGCATTGTCGTAAAGTTTTCACCAATATTTTTTTTCCTCTTTTGCTTCTGGAGTAGTATTAATTAGTAGTAGTAGTAATAATAATAATAATAGTATAGTAATAATAGTAATAATTTTATTCAGTAAATGACTGAATAAACCTTTATAGATAAGTAAATGGTGTAAATGGATAGTGCTTTATAAACAAAGTCCACTATCATGAATTCTGGGGCACTTACACAATGGGAAAGTAGAACTCCATGGGAACGTGGAACTCATTATTGCAGTAACACCCCCACTGAATCACATAACAATGTTTCATTTGTTCCCATTATGCAGACAATACCTTGTGAGGAGGTTGTGGATTGTGTGTGGGCTGCATCACAATGTTTTTAATCTTTTGTTCCATACATGTCTGCAAACAATTTTAAAGGGCTTTAAAAAAAAGGAACTAAAAATGGGCAAAGCTACATTGAACAGATTCATTTTTTTAAAATACCAGAAAATAAACCGAAGATACTGGATGCTGTATTGAAATGTGTAAAAAACTCAAATAAAATCATTTAAAGCAAGAAGGGTTTACAGTTAAATAGTTATAAATTTATTGTACAGATACTTGATCAACTTTGTATACTATATTGGCCACTTATGTTCATCTTTTTTTTTTTACATTCCAAACACCAGCATATTAAACTTTATGACAGCTGTTAGACACTGGTATCAGAACAAACTATCATTCCTTTAGTCAAAAAGTTTCTCCAGTCTCTTACATAATTTTTTTTCCTATGATAAAATTGTGCCACTGGCTAATCCCCCCTCTAATCAATGTGTCATAATTATTAGATTTATAGTTCTGGCTAATCTTTACAACACTCTCCAACTCCATTACTTAACTTGGTCATTTCTAGTGACAAAAACATCAAGATTGTGATGGTCAAATGTCAATGAAGACTTCAGAAAAGCAGTTCCCACACTAATGGATTGCAGCAAAACATGTTTGTCCATTGTCTGAAATTATGTCTTAGATTTACAAAGTACCATGCAATAGTGTCCCCTTTATTATGTATTGCAGTAGTCTTTGTAAGCAGAATACTGTTCAAAGATTTTTTTTTTACTTTAAAAACATGTAATACATCTGATGTTAAGAATTTTAGTAAACTAGATGAAAAAGAGGCCACGACCTGAAATAGTATACCATACAGACAAAGTGAGCTCAGTGAAACCTGAGTCACTTGCACTGTTCTCATAATGTAGAACCACCCTTAAAGCGAAAAAGACCTTCCCTGCTGAACTTCAACCCAATACTAAGCAGCTTTACAGTGCCACACTAAAAGCATATTTGAGTTCTGGTGAAAACCATCAATTGTTAAATATCCATCTTAGACAAGTACCTTAGATTTCAACGAGTACACAGTAATTACAGGTAATTTTTATGGAAACTGAACACCCTTAATCTTTTAGATTACAGTATTACTAATAGTCAAGTATTTAAATGCAGAGAATATACCAAATGTGATTTAAATAAAATGATCTTCTCAAAACTCTAGATTTGTTCAGGTTGTTTTAGAAAGTGATTAAAAGTTGATTTACACAAACTGTCAAAACTCTGAATACAGCAGCTGGGTTTGGATAGCTACATTTCTGCTTAAGGAAGTAAGAGTCTGGGCTGCTGGGGCCAAAATTTACATCATTTACTGAACCAACACTGACCCTCAGTTTCCAAAGTGGTTCAAGGTTTCTAAGAAGTTATGACAAAGAACAGTCCAGATGAAGACGTTCCAGACCAAAATACGAAGTTATAGTTAAGTTATACAGAAGGACAGCTAATGGAGCTTCAGGTTCTGCACTGTCACACATCGTTTTGGCTAAGAATGCATTCACACCAACCACAAAGTAAGCTCCATCATCAAGTTGGTGCAAATGAAAATTCTTTAAATACTAAAATGTACTGTTGTCCAATATCCAAATAAAGACATCCATAAACAATTTTTGGGAAAGAATTCCACTCCACGCGTTTCTTTTTTTGGAACAACTGCTCAAATATATTCCAAGCACTGCCAATTTTGTAAAGCAAAAATATTTGAAAAGAACTGATTATGTGCTCATTCAAACTTTAAACCTTTGCCATAAATACACAATGTGTTGGGGAAAATCCACCCGTTTTGTTTAGATGAGATTTAAACACTGGATATAACGTCACAGCTGAAAACAACAGCAGAACAGATGTCTGCATTGTGAAAACACATTGCCTGACCTGATCCTGACAATGAGCAAAGCCATCATACAATTATTTTGTCCCCAGATGAGGCCCATGGTCCAGTGGGGGTTTGGGAGTGAAAAAGAAGTGGGAGGTCATTTGCTTGGAACACACCGCACACAAGCAGGACTTATGAATAGCCATCATTAATCACAATATGCATGGAGCTTGGGAGAAAAAAGCCACACCCAGAAAACCTTAAATTCTAAGTCTTGAAATGAACCATTTGAATTGATTTCAGCTATGGACATGCAAAAACTGGAAACTGCACTGAATTATTCTATCATTAGAAACTTTAATTTAGCCTGAACCAAAATTGGCTATGAATAGAAAGTTAAACCGATGAAGCATCAAGGTCCCCATCATAGACAGAGGAAGAAATAAGTACCAAAACCCCAGAGGTCTCCCAGATCAGTGCATATAACTGGATGTGTGGGGTTAGGCTGAGCTAAGGCCTTGAACTGCAAGTGCTGCTTAGCACCCCCACACCTCCCTTCACATCTGCCTGCAGGCTGTAATTTTGACTTGCACGTGGCAGCGGGTGCACACAAAGCCACACTGGCATGAGGTAAGCAGCAGAAAATAGTCACGTCAGTTCTTTTACTCTTCAACCTCTGGTAAAGTAGGGCACAGGAGAAGATGATGGGCCTGTAGTTTGTGACCTGAATCTTAAGAGGGTGGAGTAACTGGAGGGCAGATTCAGCACTCTTTAAAGCAATGATTTGTAGTTGCTAATAAAGCTGTAATGTATGGGTTGGACTGCTGCCCGCCCAGCTACTTGGAAAACGTCAGGCTTTGAGAACAATGAGTTTTTCCTAGGCTCGTTTCTCACTGCAGGTCTTATTGTTCAATTTTAATTTTTCGCAAAACTACAATTTATTTGCGTGTGTGGACGTTCACATATTTTAAATGGGACCTCAATCTGACTCCAGTGTGAACTCTCCAGGGCTGTACGTTAACTTTTTTAGCTCATAGCACTGATGCTACAGAGGATGCTGGTTTTGTAGCACAGAACAAAAAGTTGTAGCACCAACATATGTTGGTTACAATCTCAAAAACCAAACAGTAATTGTTGCGGGACAAGGGTCACCAATCTTTTTGAGGACTCCACAGGGGGTACAGAGTAACACGAAGAGCTACTTGTTTGATACAAACTTAAATTTACACAACTCGCCTTTAATTAAAACAATAATAAATTTACATGTATGTGAATATTTGACTGCCTGACTTGTCCTAATACTCAGGACTTGTGATAATTAAATAATTTACTATGATAAATCATTAATAAATGGGGATTAAAACTCTGCAGCCCCAGATTTTTCAGTTCGAATCCCTTTTGGAGCTCGTGCGACTGAGTGCGGGTAGTTGTCTGTGTCCCTGTGATGGACTGGAGACCTATCCAGGTGTCCCTGTGATGGACTGGAACCACTATGGAACAAAGTGATGAGACATGGTTGTGCTTTGCCTGTCACAAGTTTCTTGCAACAAAAAAAATTAGCTTGTAAAGCTGTCGCACAAGTACCAAGTAGAAAAAGTTATTTTTTCATAGCATAATTGTGGTCTCTGATCTCAGTGTGACCTGGTTCCTCTGGGGCCCTCAGGAAATCCTCCTAGCTTTGAAGGAGAAGCCAAGGAAGTAACAGTAACTTTTCCCTGATTTTGAAAACCAGGTGGGGGGGGGGCAAAATTAAAAAAATAAAAAATACGTGGTTTTTAATACACACAGGTTTGTATTTCCATCCTTATCAGGACCGTTCATTGACTTCTATTCATTTCCAGTCAATTATACAGATTAATTCTGATCCCTTACCCCAAACCTAACCTAAACTCAATTCACACCTTCGTCTTAAACAAAACCTCCAACCCAAAAATGGAGTTCCACTGGTTTAGGACCAGTCTTTGGTCCCCATAAGGACTACTGATCTTGATAAGGTGGGTATGTATACCAGAAATCGTCCTTAAAAAAAAGGTAACAAATACAAGAACCAACGAACACGAACACACACACACACACACACACACACACACACGCACACACACACTAGAGTGGCACCAGACAGCTTTTATACAAACCTGAAACTGTAGGCGAAAAAAGGAATGGATCCACGTACACTAAATGGGTGTTGGTTCTGACAGATGTTGACCAGCTGTGTATTTGAGGGGACAATGCTTTGCTTTGAACCGTGTGTCATGGGGAAGTGTAGAACACACACTGTGCATCATCATTATGAAAGTTTTCCATTCCAAAGAAAATTCCAAATATGCACAAACCAAGGTGCGATAATGACTACTTTAAACCCCCCCACAGTTCCTAATTTAACACACAGACACACACACACAACGTTGTCTGAGACTTCAGGCATCAACTACATTGTCAAAATATATTTGTTTATTGCCATACATCCAACTCTGAAAAAGTCCAGAATTTTAATTTTACGTTACCACACACTAATTTAGTGTTCCACTGTAAGGAAAATCACCGGTTCAAGCCGTCTGTGTGATCCTTGGAAAAGCAGGAAATAAGCATGCCGAGAAAGGTAGTAAAACCTCCTCAAAGCAACACTGCACAGGAGACAAGAGCTTTCACCAGGTTTATGCCAGTGTGGCACTACTTGTCCCATGAGTTGTACCAAAAATAAAGATGGATCAGCAAATTGGCTTACATTAAGTAAACTTAAATTACATTTGACCAAACACATCCAAGACGGGGAAAAGTGAACCATAGTAAATTTAACAAACAACCTATCCTGTAGGCATTGGTAAAACCTAATGCATCGCATTCTTTGGAGAAATTATCTCAGACAATTTTCAGCCACTAAAATTTAAAAACTACACGGAACTACCTGCAAAGTAATTACAGCTTGGGTTCCATGTACAACAAAAGTACAAAGGTTAAAATGCAAGTAGCATACACCTCTGGTACAGATATAAGTGTCATGTAAGATTAATGGTTCGGTCCTGTGACCAAAGAGTAAATGCTAACAATATAAGGTTTCATGGTTGGGAAACTTTGTATACAGCTTTTCTATTCCATCAACTCTTTTGTATGCCTCACATATGTCATTGTGCAAACTGTAGACACACAAAAAGCTCAGACTTATTGTTCTGACTATGAATAGACAAATTACAATGGAGTTTGGACAGTCATACAAAAAGAAAGAAAATACTCACAGGAGTAAATGATAAGACAGGCAACATTTAATCAGTGTCAAGATAAACCATTTCCTTTTAGATGCAATATTCTTAAAAACATTTAAGGAATCCATAAAACTATCACAGTGGGGACAGACATTTTTAGCTGCACAGTGTGTGAACACATTCAGAACAAACAAGGAAACTATAAAAGGATATATATTTAATTATAAACAAATCTCAACTTTGATTAGAACACTGTTGCAACCACAAATTTGCAACATGCATGAAGTTTTGCCTTTCCCTCAGAGTTCTGACATGCAATGTGGGCAGAGAGGGAGGCATGCAAAATCTGGTCCTGAGGCACTGTTCTCATTGCATGGTGTAATGCAGAGCTCAATTTTGTGCCACAAGAAAAGCATTTCAGCATACCATCTAAAAATATGTTTGATTAATGCTTTAACAGGAGCATGCTTTTCAGAAGATTAAGAACTAAAAGCTGAATTTGTACTTTGTAAGAAGAATCATCTCTACTTGGTGAAATTACATCATTTTGTTCTACTAGAAGCTCAGACAGCTAAAACGTTTGTGGCAAAAAGTCTCAAATACGCGAGCAAGAGCAGCTTTCTTCTCTTCTAGCAGCATAAGAATCCAGATCAAGTCTGAATTCAAATCTACAGGTAATGATTTCCAAGTTTAGCCACGATCCAGCACAAAATTAAATAACCAGATCTTTCCATGTAGTTCTTTCAGCACAGAAAAATATAAATAACATGACCACATAATCTCCTTTTCCATATCTGTCAGCATGTCCATTTCCAAATTTATCACACACCAAAGCTTGGTCAGCCATAAGAAATTGTATAAGTATGTGATGGCTGTGGGAGAGCAGTCTTTATGCACAAATGTAGAGTTTAATTAGAAACTGTGCCACATCCAATCAAACAAATTTGCATTTTATTCTTAAGTTACAGAGGTAGGTGGAAAAAAAAACGGAAAAAAACCACACGCTCTCCCATCATCTTCCTTTAGTTCAAAGCTCACCATCACGCCAACACACTCGCTGCAGAGGTCTAAATCAGCCCACTTAAGCCAACATGCCACTTCAGCAAGTGCCCACTTTCATCTACCTACATACAGGTTCGGTGTAACTGCTCCAAGCCTTTTCAAAACGCTTTTCTAAAAACAAATATGCATCTGCAATCAACCCAAGTACAAGAAAAAAGAATGAGAAACCTGTCTACCTTAAATATTAGAAGGCCATATTTTTATTGTTTTGCATTTAAACAAAAAGGCACAATGACATTAGTTCAAATATGGGTCAGCTCCTTTATAATTATTATATAATTAAAACGTTTATCATAACATCTGAGGGGGATTTTTGTGCAAAACTATTAAACCTAAAAGTTGATTTTATGGGGCATAGGGTACTTTAGGGGACTTGTCAGTTGCCATGGTTGAAACCAACTGAATGCATGTTCATATCGAGGGCTTTTGGAACACATTTTATTTTAAATAAAATATCTAGCAACATATTAACCTTGAATGAAGAACTCAAGACTTCAAATAGTATTCAGCATTTCCCCGGTGACCACACAGTGTCCAAATGAATCGCTTACACAGATGCTTCGGATTTCTTTCATAGGAGATTTACAACACTTATTTACTGCTAAGTCAATTAAAGTTTTACAACTGACAGCCTAGAAAAGCAAACAGGTGAGATACCATGATGCAGAAAATGATTCCAAAGGCCACCCTTCTACCAGGAAGAGAACCAGTTTACTGTAATACTCAATTATCCAACAAGCAAACAACTTATATCAATAACCTAATCCAAAACAGAAGGTTGGGCAGTTGGCTATGCAGGTTTTGCAAAAGAACGTTTTGGGCAACCACACTACTCAGGGACAATTTTTATTGTTTTTTTTTTTGTTTTTTTTATTCCACGTGTCAATTGAAAGGACTTTTTAGAAGATCTGTTAAAGATCATTTTTAGTCATAAGGAGCATTACAAATTTTGCAAAATAATATAAAAACATTAATAAGTCTGATGTGATGCCCATCTGGCAGTCAGTAACATTAGTTCTCTCCCAAGTGAACTCAGACTCCTGCTGATTTAGACAAGCAGGTTGCATTCTGGAAATAGCCATGACAGCAGTGGTTGATTTTATGTAATCAGCGCATAAACATGTTAATTGTGGCATTTTCGTTATGCTGTGTTTATTATGCCCTGGCTAATAAGAGTGATTTCTGTGCCATACTTCATAAAGACTATGCTTATTACAGACTGCCACTAGCTGTATAACAGTGTAAGATAATATAATTCCAAGAGGGAGGGGAAAAAAGCAACCCCCACTCCATATAGATCAATTTTACAGATAATCTGTCATAAGCATGTGCATGACAGCTGGAGGCCTTGACATACACCATGCAGAGGGGCCTCTTTGGTCCATTAGCCAGTCCTGATGCCTCTCTGTGACCAATGCTCTAGTGGCACAAGTATTGAGTGTTGAGAGCACCAGGGGTCTCAATACCTCATTAAACATAGAGATAACACAATCCTACCCTGGAGACATGGGGGTTAGCAAACTGTCCTCACACACGCACACAACACACTCAATCTGTGTCTAAACTGGGTGGCAATCAACATACAAAAGATGACTAGAGGCCATCTGTGACAGAAACTGATTAGTTCATCTCTAATGCACAGTCTGTGTTTAGAAAAGAAAAAAAGAACACCTGCCTGTTAATTATGAAGTGCCTCATCTGGACAGGGAGCACTTTGCTAAAATGGCCAGCAGTGGAAAACATGACTAGATTAAAAAGGAAATGGGTGTGGCTGTGCAGTTCTTAAAAACTAATCATTTCATCAAGTGAATTAACATTGAAAGTGGTTGTGAGAATCAATAAAAAAAAGAGCGATTTTTTTCTTGTTAATTTTATATACATGTACCTTTGTCTATTTAATTTTCTAGACTACGTTTATATGCTTTTTTTTGTGCAAAACTTAAAAAGTTTATTTTATCAACCAGCAGCACAAAACTGTCGAAGACAACACAAAGTGGTCAGTGTCTTAAAGAGTTTGGTTTATTAAAAATTAAATAAGTCACATTGGACATGTTTAGTAAATGCAAATGCTACAATCTTTTGTTTTGTTTTTTTTTGTCCCTCAAATGAAGCAAGCAAACAGGGCTTCACAAAAGGAACATGACACAGAATCTTTGGGGCATCTCAAAAGTAATAGTCTTGCCTGTTACAACATGTTAACTACTGATTTTATACAAGTAACAAGTGCTTAATTATGATCAAAGACAGGAAACTGGAAGAGGCCAAACAACCCCTGCAGTTGCCTTAATTAAAACCAAACACTGATGTATTTCAGCACTGTCCAGTCTGTGGTAAAATGCTGAGTCTAGCAAAGCTGGTAGAAAAAAAAGCCTCTTCAGTTTGGAAACATTGAGGAGTTTGAGGGGAAAAAAGACTAGATGTTGTGCTGAAGTGTCAGTAGCAGGAGTTCATTAATATTGTTCAAGTTGCTTTTTCCAGGCACACAGTTCAGCTAAAAATATGGCACAGAACTCTGACCATTTTTCTTTGTCCAGAACTCCGTTCAGCAGCCTTGTCCCAACTGGGTTGTAGAGAACTGTAGTTTTGGCTCAAAATGGGAGGTAAAAAAGAAAAAAAAGGGCAAAAACAGACCAAATCTCAGCAGACACCGTTTGGTGAGGCCAATGTCTCAATTTAAAACAAGATCAGTTTCTCTACTGACTTACTGAACTCAGGTGTGAGTATCATCATTTATCTTGCCTTTGTAACACACTGATGTGAATGACAAGAATAATTTGTTTAGATATAGGACAGAACTACATGGATTTAATAAGGAATTGGGTCTAGACTACTTACAAAATTTTCTTCTTTGCGACTAAGTTGATGCATTTGATCACATTAAGGGTTCAACATTACTTTAAAAAAAATTAACGCAAATCTGGTGCTTGTTGCAGATGGTCAAACCAGAAACTCAACATTTCCTATGCTGGATGTTAATCCGATTGACATTTCAGGAGCTTTTAATAAATAGGAGGAAATTTGTTACTTAAAGATTACCATAATGCAAGCTCACTTTAACCAGTCGAAATCTAAACCCAAGTTGGTTTATTTTAAATTTCCAATCTACTTGAAAATCAGAAATTAACATGACGTTGTCCATTTCAAGTGCTTTTAGACATTAAGGATAAAGCAGCATTTTCTAAAGCAAAAGCTTAAAAGTAAAAAAGGGTTTTCATTTTGAGGTTTTGCAAAGTTCATATCCACAAATTTCTCCTCTGTTTATTCTTTAGCTATTAACAAAATGCATAAGATATGATTTTTGCCACCGCATTAATTCTTCACCATCTAATCACAGCTTAAATTCAAAAACTTAAACTTGTTATTTTGCTTTGAAAGTTATAGCGATAAGCTGAACCAGCCACAAACATATTTGCGTAACATGCACCATAGGTTTTTGACCCTGTATAAAAAACACCCCTCACTCTCACACAAATACCCATGTCATCTTGCAGCAAAGGGCACTTGTGGTTCAACTTCAGCATGATGTTAATACTTCACAAAGTTCTATCAACTCATGTCAGTCTGACATGAACATTTTTAAACAACCTTGATCATTTTTTAGCTTAATATTTACTCATTTTTCTTTTTCAAAAATACTTTTAAAAAGGTAAAGATCACTGGACAAATAGCAACAATTTCTCAAAAGGCTTTCCTTTCCAAGAATTAAATGTATTCAATATTCACAAAAACAAGAATTGGAGATGGACAGAAATGTAAACTTACATATGGGGACTAAGTTCATAGAAGTTTCTGTTGCGATACTCCTCCACCTTCTCTGGCGTGTAGATGGGCAGGGACCTGTAGGGGTTTATGGAGATCACCACACTGCCGATGTATGTCTGGAGGGAGAAGAAACAAATATGAACCGTTCCTACATTAATACATCGTGTATTTCCTGCTCAACATCTTTTCCTTCTTTTTTGTATTTGGAAGCTTTTTTTTTTTTTTAGAAATTGCAGGCCGGGATTCTGCTTTCCCAGATGGGTGATCATAGAACATTGTTCAGACCTGCAGTGCCTGAAGTGAAACTAAAAGACAAGCACAAAGTAAAGTTTGTGGAATCTGGACTGGGCAGTGTGTGGAAACAGCACACGTTATGATGGTGAGGGAAGGAGTTTGAGCAGCTGTATGCAACAAACATACCAAGATGGACATACCTACGGCTGTTAATAAAACGTCTAATTCAACTTTTTTATTGTATAGTTAAAGAGCAACTTGTAGATTACATTTGTCAAAAAAAAAAAAAAAATCAGGTTAATGAAGTTAATACTTGAAAGATTTTAGATTTTAGACAATAGAAAGAATTTAAAGAAAAACTAGGTGATGAGATAACGTGCTTCTGAAAACATTTGACATGTGCAACTCAAAACACAAAGGGGTGCGTGTTAAGGCTCCACCAGTAAGTAGATAACAGACCGGGCAACGTCTCAGAAGAAATGTAACAGAAAATATGTTATGTTTGACAGCTGGTCCTGTTTTCTCCAGCCATTTTCGATTGTCGGATATAAATTTGTGATGGTTTGCATGACAATTTGTTTTATTTTCCTTAATATATGATTTAGAGTAACTTCTTCCTCTTTGTATTATTTTTGTCTTGCTACATCTGTACTCCAGTGGATCCAATTTAGGAGTTGGATCTCCTTTAAGGATGATCCAACTGTAGCTGTTATACAATGGTGTGGAATTGTCACTAGTAATTGTTAGCTACCATCAGTGACTCGTTAGAAAGGTTCAATTCGCCAGCAGTTCTCACAGCACAAAGTAACTTCATCATAATGGTAGTTATTTCTTCTAATTGTTGTTTGTGACTCGACTCCAGATGTCTGTCAGACTTTTCCCAAAATCTGTTTATGCTGCTTTTCAAAACTCAATCACTTGGGTTGTTAATTTGTAAAGATACTTCCCCAGTTTCTTTCCAGCAGAACTATAGTCACACTTTTCAGTGGCATGAGTCATTCAACTTATTCAATGAGATGATGCAAAATATTTTTCTGTTTTACATTTTTGGATAAACAGAGCACCTTTATGTAACATCCGGCCAACAAACACTTGTCAGGTACATCTGAAAGGGAATGCAACCAACCATCATCCACCCACGCACAAAACTGTGCTCAGATAACACTTTCAGAACATCAACCTGAACCATTCTTTTACTCTCCATGGTAATGGCTGTTGCATAAGCCACTCTAACAAGAGTGGAGCATGGCCTTCCCTGTGGCAACACCACAACCTCCCACAGCCTCTTGTTAACATCACACCAGCAGCAACATGAGACCTTTTAAAGCGAGGATGATGCACACATGAAAAAGTGTGCATTCTAAATGAAGTAAGGTTGAAGGTTTGTTAAAACTAAAATGCATAGGAAAGTGATACAAGTCTTTTGGATCACATGGGGGGAGCCTGTCTTATAAGAAAATTGCTGCTGGATTTATTATTGAAGTCATGAAACTAGTACAAACAAAGTTTGAGACCAAATATAAAAATAATGAATTCTATAATGATCATTTTTCTAAAGGAGAAAGGTGGGATAAAGAAAAACAGTGTTTACTTATTTCTCTTTGCCATTTCATTTCTGTGCCGAAGCTGAAGACATTGCTCTTCCCGAAACGGCTTCAGTTTCACAACAGAAGTCCAGTTGTTTTGTTTTTTAACCTTTTGATTGATCATGACCTCGTTGACCAACATCTTAACCAGCATTAGAAAATGTCTACATGTTTCTTTAAGGGTCCTTCTGTTTGTTTTGCCTTTAAAGTCAGGTAGTGATGATACAAATACATTTCATTTATAGGCACCTTTCTAGACACTCAAACTCACCTTACATTTCAAAAAGAGAAAAAAAATAATAAAACTGAGCTGAGAGACAACCAACAATATGAGAAGTGGTATACTTACATATATTTCATTATGGTCAAAGCGCTTCTTCAGGTTCCCCAGGAATGTATCTTCAGTCAGGGGCTCCAGAAGGACCATATCCCCAACCCCAATCATATTGTCTAGAAGTGATGTTTTCACCTCCATCTTGGCTGATAATATATCCTCCTGCAAAGAAATAATGAAATATTGGACATGTGTTTTATGTTTTAACATCATAGAATTTACCTTCAGAAGGGAAACAAGGCGTGTGATTGGTTATTAAACCTTGTTAGACAGTGGCATGCAAGACATTTTTAGGAAGTCATATAGCTCAATAATTTGGGCCCCTTAGGTACCCCCCACCTTCCCCGAATTAAAGAAATACCTCCATCTATCAAACATTTTTGATTTTTACTTCATGGTTTTTCCCTGCATAGTCTAGCTTAGTTGTAATATTTCAAGCTGAAGGGACCTGAGCTGGAGTGAACCATGACAAAGACAATGCTGAAGTTGGCATTTTTTAGTCTAGTGTTACTGCCCATCTCCCATTGGAACAGTAATCCCACTGCTCTAGGCCTGGAAATAAAAGGCCATTCGTTATATTCAGAAGTTTGATGCAGAGCTTTGAAACGCCAAATACCCAATAACCTCTGTTGTCATAGACCAACCTCACACCACCAACAGATAAATGTGGTTAGAGTATGTCTGCAAACCAACCCTGTAATGTATCAAAATATCCACCCATCTGTCCATACTTGCACTGAGCAACAGGAAGCATAAAAAATTTAATGTCACCAGCCATGTTGGAAATTCTGGCAAGAGTAAATATTTTATAATGCACACCAATGTTTCAAACATTAGTTATGAATAAAACCACCAACTAAGTGATAGTTAAAAGCAAGCCCAACATTCTGTCTCCACAATTGCTCTAAAATCACAACGTAGAGCTAATTTTGCAGCTTCAGTGGAGTTCAGACAACTTAATCTGAGGGAAAGTTTTTTAAGAAGGTAGATGAGTCCCCTCACTTTGTTCAAGTTGCAGACTCTATTCAACTCTTCGACTCTTGGCAGCAGGTCTAAAGAAAAATGATGTTCTGGAGAAAAGAGGATTCCTTTTTAGACTTCCACTTCGTTTCCCCCAACTCCCCGCAGTGTAAAGTGTTATTGGTTCATAAAAGAGTTGTTTGGATCTTAGCAGTAGGCAGTTCCAAATTTCCCAAACTTTTGACTCACTCAGCATGAGGAAAAACTTTAGGAAAAAAATAAGCAGCCAAGCAAGTTGAGAAAGAATAATGCCAAATTATTTATATTCTTCTTCATGTGAGAGTATAAATATAATCAGTGATGTCAACAGCATGACTTAGAAAAATCCAAGTAGGGGATAAGAAATACTTTCTTCCTCATCAGCTCCGTGAGTTGGGTCATTTTGTTCCCACAAACAGTAGTGCAACGTGACAGTCTGTTGGCACGAGGTCAAAACATTCCCTGTGATGTTCATGTCCACCAGCTGTTTTGGTTGTCTGCTGTGGACCGAAAGGCAATGTCTTTAAATGTTGTTCATGAACCTCTGGAGGAATGAAACAGCAATCAGCTGCAATGCGATGTCACTGTGGTTTTGGTAGAATTTCTTAAATGGATTCTGCACTGCAACCATCATCTCAGATAATTTGTTTTTTGTTCATCATTACAAATTCAGTAATCACTGAAAACAATTTTGGTTGAATTCCAAGCTTGAGAGCAACATTTAGTTACGACTGTAGGTAAACTAATGATTATTGTTGCTTTTCCAAAGCAGCTAATGTTTTAAATGTAGACAGGTGCAATCATTTAATACAAATTCACAAATGTTGATCTAAAACAGATCATCTATTCTCCATTCTGAGTGAAAATAGGGTGATGAGTAGAATATCAGACAAAAAACAGCCCAAAGACGTGTTTTAGAAACAAAGCCAACAGTTGGTCAGTG
>JAVKLF010000132.1:4197097-4207133 GCA_034783495.1 Millerichthys robustus
CGTGCACTCATCCAGTTTATAATCAGACAATTAAATTCTGCTTTCAAAGTCACCAGGAAGCAAGTGAACATATAAGACTTAAGAGCTTGCCCCACCATTTATTTTGGATCAGAGAGCTGGATTTCCTCCAATCCCTGAAGCTTTTTTTGTAGTTGATGCATTAAAAATATATTTAAAAGAAAATGAATTCTTAACTGAATACTAAGATCTGATGGCCCAAGGCCACCATCCTTTTTTTGTTTTTGTACATCCAAAATCCTTTTCCAACTTCAGTTTCTCCCTGTAATAAGTTTAGAGCCCAATTTGTTAAAAGTTGTACAGATTTTGTTGTTTGCAGAGGATGTAAAAATGCCCAAAACAAAAATTTAGCAGGTTTGCTAATGTTTCTGTGAAAATTGCAATATGTTTAGTCATCTAAACTACATCATTATTTTGACCTTAAAGATTCTGAAGGTTTTTCCTATAAAACTCTCTGGTGTGTGACAGCTGTGTTCCCAGCTTTGCTGTGAATGTACCATAGATACAGAAAAAAAAAGCATGTTATATAGTTATTAACCTCAGGAAGACACGTCCAGAGTGCAAAACTGTCAAAATGTGAACCTTTATTATGGTTGCTCAAATAAAACCAAGCTGGTCAATGTTGCTTTGTGAAATTGGTGGCTTCAGTCAGAATTTCTTTTTGAATTAGAAATTATTTTTTATTCTGAATTCTCTACCACAAACTTTCCAAAATATTTTTTAATCAAACACTGTGCTTACCTGTGTTACCATTTATGAATTTGAAGGTTTAAAATTTACCTTGAGTCTTCTGCAACAGTTTTAGCAATTCTTATTACTGGGTAAACATATGAACTTGTATACATGATCAACGGTCTAAAGATGAAATATACTTTCCAACATTTTAAGCAACACCAAGAGAGTTAAAGTATATGCAGCAGTTTCTCAAATCCTATCTATGTAAACAGGAAACAGGACCATAAACAATTCACAAGCTTTTTTTGAGAAAATTGCAAATAAGTGGAATCCTCAAATTTATATAAAATCTAGAAAGTAGCTCCTGATGATAGAGAATCACGTGGAAGATGAGTGGCACTGGAAAGGAGTGGTGGAGGTCAAGTTGTTTTTTTTTATTTTTGATAAACAAAAAGTTATTTTAACTAAAGAAAAACAAACTCTGTTAAACATACTATTCATTGTAAAGTACTGACATTGCAAAGTTCCCAAACTTGTAAGTCCTACTGTTTTTGTTCCATTGTTTCATTCTTTATCCTAATTCTGAAAAAAAATATCAATTCAAAAAGAAAATGCATGTGCTTTATTTAACTACACTCATTTTGAATGGTGAATGGTTTGTACTGATAAATCGCTTTATCAAATCTACAGACTCCAAAGCTCTTTACACTATAGTCATCCACCCATTCACATACTGATGGTGGTAAGCTACAATGTAGCCACAGCTGCTCTGGGGCTCGTTGACAGGCTGCCACACACCGGCGCCACCAGCAGGCAAGGCGGGTGAAGCGTTTTGCCCACGGACACGACGACTGAGAAGGATGGTCACATGATGACTCCCCTAACCACTCTGCCACAGTCGCCCCGAAGTGATTTCTCTTTTTTGTCAATTATAAGATTTGTTCATTTTTAGTCCAGTTGTTTCCATTCGTCTGTGTTTGCACGTATTTTAGGAGAAGTGAAACATAAATTATAACCATGTTATTGAGAGTTCTGATTTTCATATGTGGCACATTTTCTCACATTCAGGCATGATGTCTCCCTCCCAACGACACACAAGGAAACAGGAAAACAACAACACAGTAAACATTGTGAAATGTCACTCTGAAATATGTTTACTTAGCCAAGGTTGAATAATGATTCTTATTTTATTCACTTGTTTATTTTATGTAATTCATTGATTCAATTTGTATTTTCTATTTTTTCTTGAGACTATTACAGAAGATTACAGATTTTATGTTTTTTTACCAGCTGTAAGATTGGGTGTCATTCAGCATTCAATGCATTTAAATCAAATCATTCAACCGTGGCCAGGCTGTTCAAAATCCTTATTGTTGATAATGGAGAATGTTCTTTATTCAGGAAGATGTTTTTTATTGATTGCCGCAGCCTGCAGTTGTTTAGCTGGAGCTAGTGATTGTTATAAACCTGGAAGAGGACCAGAACAAGATTTGCTTTGTCTCAAAGTCATTTTCACAGTTCATACAATAAAGGGGAATAATTAGTGAAGCTTAAAGCTGTTTTTATGAGGTCTTTGAGGGAGGGATTCTTTATAACCTCCAATTATTCATGATTTCTGTTTTGTTTCAGTGATCAAAAGAGGAATTTTAACGACAGAGCTTCAATACTTTATAGAAACTCTATACTTGTGCAGTGGTGCAGTCTGGATTAATGTTTAAAAAGACTACAGTACTACTTTATCTACAATACAAAATTTCTATTTCTATTAAATACAACACTACAAAAAACAAAAATTAAATCCCTTCTATGAAGAGTTTAGCACTGAGCACTGTGTTGTTTTTTATTTGTTTATATTACCTTTTATAAAATCACAACGTTCTGCTATCAAGACTTAAACATGTCCTTGGTTTTAAAGGCTCAGTTATGCTATTATTTTAATATTTTTTATGTTGAAGAAGACTTTTTTTGTCCTCATGAGGGAATATTCCTTCAGCCCCTGTTATGCCAGGAGTCCATTGTGGGTTCTTTTCTGTTTTCTTTATATATGCTGTCTGTGGGATTTGCTAACCCTAACCCTAATTCTATATCCAGAATGTGCAATATGTCCTATTATTGTTATGCTGATGACATCCAAAAACAACATATTTCAACAGATAAAGAAGGTTTGCCCAGCAGATTTCCACTGGCTGTTCATTTCAGATTCTCCTTCTTACTTTTAAAGTTTTAAATGGGTTGGCACCCAATTATTTAACTGAACTCCCTGACTTTTACAACCCTAAAAGAGCACTTAGATCTTTCAGCCTTAGTGCTTTTAGTGCAGCTGAAGGCTGAATTAAAGCTCAAAGGGAATCAGGTTTTTACCGTAGCGGACCCCCAGACCTGCCCCTTGATATTTACACTGCAGAGTCTAAGGAGTATTAAAAACCTCACCTGAGAATCAACTTTTTACATGGGCTTTTAATTCAGATTCAGTTGGAATACGATGAGCTCTTTTATTTCTGGTGTTTCATTGTTTAGTTTATGGTCTCTATATAGTTTATGAAAAGCATTTGTGAAATGTTGTTTGTTTTTATGTTTGATTTTCTTGTACTTATTTTTTTATGTTTTTCCTGTTGGTTCTTAATCAACCGCTAAAGCACTTTGGTCAATCTTGTTGTGGTGTGAAACTAAAATTGACATTGATAGATAAATATGAATATTCACTAATCACTTCCCCAGTGATAAGATGGCATGAAGTTTAGTCAGTTTCGTGCAGCCAAAGTGAAACATCAATATGATTTGCTGTCAAGTTTTTGCTGCTAACAGCATGGGATGATCTATAATAAAATGAAGCTGTTACACACCGTTTACAGCAACAACATCTCAGATATTCTTAGAAGTTTTGCATCTTTCCGCATTACCCTGATATATGTCAGACAGAAAAACAAATAAGGAGCAACTATTACCAGTAGTGCTGTAAAGGAGACACCTGAGCAGAGGCTGTTGTTTTCCAAACTGATTAATGCCAAGCTGGCAGACTGACGACAGAGTCGCAGGAGAAGCTCATTTCACAAGTTTATTTTAAAATAGACATTTTTATAGCCATAACAGGGACACGTCAATGTGGAGCTCAGGCTGGCCCTGTGTCAGGCACATGACAACCTAGATGTGATTCTAATTGATTTCAATGAATCTTTTGGATTTCAATCACCACAGATGTGGAGAAAAAAAGAATAGATAATTTTTGGTTTCTCTTCAGAGTTGCTACTTTTGGAAGCCAGTGCATTGTTGTAGGAAAGAGACTTCCGGGAATTTTTACACATACAAAGAGTTTATCTACTGTAAATTAGCCAAAGTGTGAGTTATCACAATACTGAACAAGATATGTTTTTACTTCTCTAGCGTTCGGCATGCTGACACATGTTGGATTTGAAAATGAGTTCTTTTTTCATAAAAAACAAATAATGGGAGAAGATGGTTACACATTTTTTTTCACACACCTGCTGAAAACTTATTTTTGTTCACAATAAATTGTGTATTTCAACCCTTACCTCTAAAACACCAGCTTTAGTCTTAGCAGAATATTGTCTTCCTGTCATAAATATTACAAAGGAGAATTCAAAACATAGCCCCATTAACATTTAATGTGCAACGGTGTGCTTTTAGCATTCACTTCTTTCCTACAATTATTTCTGTTCATAATTGAAGGAAGTACTAATAGGCTGCCTAACAGTGTAAGGCATTTTGCCTTCGATCTCACCTCATTAAGTGCCCTCAGAAATAATAAAATAATGCTTCAAAGAGCAGGAGAGAAAGTTGCTGTCCTTTTCGTCTCGGTATGAGGGTGTTGCATGTTGTTGGCTATCAGATCTTCTAACAAGAGGATTCTCTGCAGCGCTTTCTGTCACTGGTCCTTACTGTTTCACACGAAGTGGGAAGTCATCTGGCAAGCAGGGCAGATGGCGACGTCAGGTCCCTGAGGGGGTCATTACGATAGGGATGAGCAGCTCAAAAGCAGTGCATGATGGGCAGCAGAGTGACAAGACACCATGTGGGGGGTAAAAAATAAATTGGAATGTGCTGAGTTGAAATGAATCAGCTCTCTCTTAAAGAAACCCACATTGCAAAACACATTTAAAAAAGAGAAAATAAAGTGTCAAGTAAACACCTCATCTTTCTTCAGTAATGTCAGCTGAAACTGTTTTTGTCTTTATTCAGCAAATTAAACTCTCCAGGTTTCACAACAGACTGTTGCTAATATTCCCATGTTGTTATAGCTAATGTTTTGTTTTGCATTATTATGATTGGCTGTTGGCAGCAGTTGTACCCAATAGATTTACTGGTTTATGTAAAAAAAAATAATGTAAATAATCATAGATTTCATAAAGTCTTGTGTTCCTAGAGAGACTGTCTTTCTTGTTATTTTAAAATCATGAATATCACTGACCCATTTAATAATTAAAGCACATGGAAGGTTTGAATTTATGAGCCAGTAATTATTTATCTGACAAAATTGAGTCTTAAATGTCTGCTGAAAAAGTATTTAAATGTAGCACAATTAAGGCAATGCTGGTTTTGCAAGTGAAAAAAAGATACAGGGTAATAATTTATCACTTTCCTTATCAATCAGTCACTGTTGGTATCAAGATGTAATTTATAAAATATATGTTCAGACAGGGATTTTTAAGTTTGCAGGCCCGTGTTAAATATTCATTGCTTAATTTCACCATTGCTCATTTTTCTCATCTATGTTCTGGGTAGCTCTCTCAGGGGAAACGTCTGGTTGGCAATACTCACAGAAAGACATAACTGTATGGTATATTCTTGATTTTCTTAGAAACAGTCTCTGAAATCTTGTTAATATGTGGATGCTTTTTCAACTATGGGCAGATAGTGTTTTTGCCAAAAGAAAGGGGTTACACTTTCAGCACACTAACTTATTAGTTGGATTGTAATTATTTCAAAACTCCCAAATGACTCATTTAAAGATTTTAGGAAATAAGTCAGATTTAATCACCAATGTGTGGGTGTGTATGTGTGTGTTTTATTCATTAGAAGCACAATAAATATTTATTTGACTAGAGCAGAGATTATAATTAGTCACTGGAAGCGTGTACAAGAATAACACGCCATTTAACAAGACTTTGACACATACAGCTTTTTGCTATATGCAGCTTGGTGCTTGTCAGAGGAAAATTACAATTGTATCATGTTAATTTCATGAACTTTGTTTTGCAGTTCATCAATATTTTGTAAAAACAATAAAAAAATATACAGTTATGTTATGGTCTTCTTTTGTAATTTACAACCTTCTGGGCATGTGCAAACAAACATGTTATGACAATAGAACAGTGATCACTTCTAGAAAACCAGAACTCAAGAGCTCTGGCATTAATAAACGGTATCAACATTTTTCATTTTGTTTACGGCTTCAAATGAACCTGTTTTACATGCATAAATCTTATTGCCAAAAAGTGTTTCCTTCCAACCTGAATGTCTTTGTTTCATTAACTTAGATGAGCTCTTTTACGCCTGCTGCTACATATTCTGGCCTGTGGCCACGTGGAGCTGAACAGAGTCACAGGGTTTTAGTAAAAGGAGATTGCTTTGTGAGGTCAGGGCCACTCCATGTCTCCCTGATGCAGTTTGGCTGATGTTTTACCATTTCAAAAATGAAACGTCTTAAGAATCACAGCAGTTTTCTGCATGTAGGTTCTAGATTCACTGTGTCAGAATTAGACAAACATAAAGGCTGAAGTCTTCTTAACGGCCAGTAGTCTTAAAATAGTTAAGGAGAGCCAAGTGAGTTTCAATGCACTTATAAAATATACAAATTGAGCATGAATAATAAAAATTTTAGGGGGTGTATAAGGGATTTTTTCCATTTCCATTTTTTCCCCAATCTGGTGTATTGACACAGGGAAAAATCCAAAACATGCAGCATTGTGGTCATTAAAACCAGAGTTGAACATCACTATCTAATCATAAATACTTTTAGGCGATATGACAATTCCATACTAGTTATTTCAAGGATCTATAGGGTCATTACGGTTTCAAAATGATCTTAGCCTTCTCATAAAGATAAACATTTTACTTTAAAAGGAAAGGTTTTCATTGAGTTTCATCAAACTATTCTTTTTTGCGTGCTTTACAAATCAATCAGAATTTGATAGCTGAAACAATTTTTGAAAGCTCAAGGTTAAAAATGACTCATCACATTACTGAGGCTGAGATGTGGCCCCGATAGAATGGAAGATTGTCACGAAGAAAAATATTTCTTCTACATCAGAAATGTAAAAAAAAAAAAAACTAAAAAAACATGACAATTTAAAAAGTTGCATCCTAAAATGTATCACAGCACAGGCAGTATGACACAACACATTTCATCTGAAGCGCTAACTTGATGTGAGTGTATCAGTGCGCAGACATCTGTCACTTCTTCACCTTTAGAGTCAGCTCTACCAAGCTCCATTTGTACCTGCAGAAAGATGTCTGGTGATCAAAGTGCAACTTTCATGATTCTCTTCAGTGTTTATGGAAGCAGATCAACGGCTTTATGTTCACTGCAATGAAAGTATACAACATAATCATCTGCTAGCAGTTGTTTTGATACATTCCCCAAAGTCCATTTAGAAAACCATAAAAAAAATATATTGTTTTAAGGGGACATAAAATACTTTTTCTGTGCAAAAATTTTGGGAAACTTTCAGACCTGACCTGATGTTCAATTAGCTGCATGTTCAAAACATTACCACCACGTTTGGCTCCATGATTTTAATTACAAACACAGAGGTTTCTGCAGGAATATTAGACCTTTGTGTGAGCTCAGGAGGACACTAACTTTAACAAAACTAAAATACAGAAAAGTTCATAAAAGACAAGTCAATTGCCTTTTATCTGCTTCTTGTCTTTAAAAGCTGATGGATGCCAGCCTGTAAAACATTCACTTTTCATAATGGTATGCAGCCAAATGCAGCTCAGACAGTCAGAATGTGGGCGAGAATGAGCGGACCTGTAAGGAGTGCATGTTGGAACTGTGGCAGAAGGCTGAACTCCCTGAGTTAGTGAGGTAAGTGATGTGTGTCGTCTGATGTCATTTGTTTTAAAAATAGTTTTGAACTGTCGGAGCTGATGATGTTTAAGATGGAAAGTGAATCTGCCTGAATGTCAATGAAGCAATATTGCTGCAGCGTTGCGTCAAACTGATGCACGCTGAATGAGACTGAATACATTTTGTTGTAATTATATGTTTGGTGACATTTTGGGAATTGGACAATTTAACCACACATTTTTTCCGGTCAAACACGAAATTAACACAATTTAAAGTTTTTAATATAACATTCCACAAACCATGCAAACCAACAAAGCTGTCACTACGGGTCTTTGATGTCACCAAACCCCCATACCTGAACATTTCTTTTGAAATATTCCCACAGCTGCATTGTCAGTTTTAGATGGATGACTTCTTAGAATTAATGTGATGTGTCAGAGTGTTTTATTGTCACTCAAAGACTGATGTAATCCAGTGCAATGAGTTGAAGAAGGCCCCATGAAAATTATTTTCCTTTAAACTTTTCATGGCTCTGCATAATTGTGATGCTTTTAAATAACTGTCACACCTCATTACTGCGCACTTTGCACAGGTGTGTGTATTGCAGTGACTTGGAGTCCGTTTTTTGTTCCAGCTGTGTGCCAAATATCAAATTTGTTTTTATTTTTTATTTTTTGGAAGATGAGTCAATTATGCTGATTAATGCTCTTTTTATAAAATATGTGCTAATAAATAAAACCAAAGTATACTGTCTAAATGATGAATAAAGCATTTTTAATATCCTAAAAGATGTGCATTTTTAGTTTAGACAAATTTCCCAAGGGTTGTGTTAGTGTTTCATGGCGCTTCTATGCAAATTACATTTTAGAATGTGTTGTAAACCTCTAAGAATTTGATTATTTAAGCATCATTATGACCAAAAATGCATGAACAACAAATCAGAATGCAAGTATTTTTTCACTGTAAAACTTAACTCTAACCCATAATAAAGGTAACAGCAAATTTTATGTTACAGGATAGACTTTTCAGAATCTATGAGCTCAGAAAGTTGGATAAGGACAACAATGTTTTCTGACTTCAGGCGGACTGTTGACCCAAAAACAGTTTGTTCAAGGTGAATGTTTTCTTGCTCTCACTGACCTTTGCATCAATACAGAAAAAACACACAATTTTACCATTATTGACAGAAGAATTAAGTCAACAGTAAACAGAAGTGACTCCCCATCTTCCAACACTCCAAAGTTAAAGGGCAGAAAGCTGTAATTACCTGTGAGAGAAACTTCACAAAATGTAATGACCATAAAAACAACAAAGAATACCAAAATTAAATAAAAAGCAAACGAAACAACTACATATATACAGTAAATATGGCAGTGTTAAGTTAACACTATTAGTGTTGATTTACCACCAAAGAGTTTTAAATTAGCATTGGTTAGTGTTGATTTGACACTCAACACAAATAATGTTAATTACAAACTGCTCTGTTTGCTGTCGTAATAATGTGAAAAAGTGTAAAGGTTAGCTAAAAAACACAAGAGAGAGATTTAGTTAAAGAAATGGAAACAAATTGTGTCTTGTCATTGCAGTGGAGAAAATTTATGAAATAGTAGCCAAAAATCCAAAGAAAAAAAATAAAAACCTATTATTCAAGAACCGTTTTGGTTTTGACAAGAATGTTTTTCTCTCTGGGACCAAAGTATGGAGAATCGAGGGATAACTCACTGTTGCTAATATTACTGTTGCTGTCTCCAAATGTTGTTTCCATTGTTTGCCTTGCTTCAGGAGACCACATCCTATTATTAATTACAGAGCAGCTGACTTTATTATGTTTTCATGTTACTGTGGATCCATGTTTTGCCTCAAAAATTACAATGTGCATATATTTGCATCCATAAACAGCAGACTTTTTTTTTCTCTTACATGACATAAAATAAGTATTACAACTGAAGGGACAGCAGTAACAGGCTGTAACAGGATGCACATGGACAGTTTGTGTCTTGTTACTTTAGACTTACTTGCTTTCTGCAGACAAGATTAGTGAGTAATATTTGCTCACCAGCTGATGATGGAAGAACTAAACTGTACTCCTACAAGTGCTAAATGTTTTTGACACATTTAGTGAAGATGGTCTCAGAGCCAAACCTTAAAAAAATCAAATTACTTTTTTATTTAACTTATTTAAAAATGAATGTGGTAATTCATAGAATACTTGGTAAGTGAACCACAGAGTGTAATGTATCAGTTCCTTTGCAGTTTACCCCATCTGTCGCTGTGTTTCTGCTGTATGAAAAATCAAAATCTTTGATTTTTTTC
>JAVKLF010000132.1:4257891-4270517 GCA_034783495.1 Millerichthys robustus
GTGTGTGTGTGTGTGTGTGTGTGTGTGTGTGTGTGTGTGTGTGTGTGTGTGTGTGTGTGTGTGTGTGTGCGTGTACTTGCGTGTTTGCGAGCCAGGGGCTTGACAGCAGTACATTTGGCTTCCCAGTGGACCATGGAAATGCAGCTCAGAGTTGGAGGTGCTCAGATGTCTCTTCATAGTCAGGTCCCTTGGTGCATGACCTTATTCCCTGTGACATTTTCAGCCATTAATCTGTGGACTTATGGTGATGGAGTACCTCTCTTGTGTTACATTGTGTTCACGTCACACTATTTTCTACATGGCACGCAAATCATGCAATTCTTTGATTGGGATGCTATGATTGATTTGATCTTTGACTCAGTCAGCGGTATGTGATTGTTAGTGTTGCTGTATATTTTCTGATTATATTTCTCTTGAAATCCCCACCCACACACACATTTAATTAAATGCACTTCTAATATCATAAACAGTGATTCAGTGAACATTGGCCTAGAGCTCACTGTTCACTCAAAACAACAAGTCTAACAAGTAATTTCCCCCTGAAATGTTTTGGCTAAAATAGTCTTTGAAAATAAATCTATGCAGAGAAGACTACTTATAAAAATTCTAACTTTGTTTTCTTTGTCATCAGATTGCCACTCACTGTTCTTTTTACTGTTTTGAAGTTAAAAGTCATCTCTATACTTGAATTCAAGTCAAATGGTATTGGTATAACACATTTAATACACATCAGCTTAATTTGAAAAAATAATAAAAAAACAATAAAAAATATATAAAAATTATAAACTATTTTGTATCAGAAGAGTTTCTTGTTTTTACTTTCTACATACTTATTTGGTTTATTCTCTGTCTTTCTTGTTTTGTTGCTGTTTACAGCCAAACATTCTGACAGAATGTGTTTTCTTTTATTAAATGATGGGAATTTAAAAAAAAGGTAAGTTTTAGAAAAAAATATTTTGCATTGAAATAGTAGGTTTAATACTTTTCACATAATGCTTTATTATTTAAGATAAATTCTACAAAGGTTTGGCATTTCACTATGGTTCTTTTTAATATTGATTTGACCTATTTTGAGGCCTCTTCAAAGCCAGATTATTTGAGCAATTTAAAAATAAATATATATTTTTTATTTATTTATTTTGCTTTTGAAATAAAGCATAATCAACAGAAAAAACCCCCCTGAAATCACACAAGTGGAACAAATAAATACAAATATAAAGTAATAAATTGATGTGTTGTTTAAACTTTTTTTAGTTTGCCCAAATTAAAACATCCAACATTTTTCATTTGGTGCAATTTTCATGTCATTTTATATGACATACCCCTTTGTTGAACTTTATACCTCAAAGCTGAGTGATTTTCAAAAGAGATTAGGTATTTTGTGAATATTTATGAGACAGTTTTGACAGGAGCATCACTTCACACTTGTCAGTCTTGTAGAAAGTCTGTAATCTTCACATCACTGACAGATTTTTTGCAGCACAACATCTTAATGGAGCCTTAAGTAATTATCTTGACAGTTGTGTTATTCCCTTTACTACTGACCACACTATGCCCGTTGAACAAATTCAGAGCTCCTATTTGTTTGCAGGAAATCTTTTGAGATATAGTCAGATTGCCCTGCGGGAGCAAAGCACACAGCTAGCTACAGTATGTAGGCATGCTGAAGCTATCAGGTGTTTCACAGTGGAAGGTTAGCCCTGTCACTGCAAGAAAGGTGTTGAACAAAGATGGCAAGTAATAACATCGGCACATCTGTCTCCTCCTATCAATGTTGCTTCATCTTGAGCTGTAATAATATTTTATAGATCTGTTGACAGACTGTCTAAGGCAGTCATTACATACTGTTTTTATCTTATCACAGCCAGCTGAAACTGCATTATTGTTTGGTTTCTGTGCAGCGGACATTGTGGTCACGGGTTGCAGTGGATCAGTGTCTTGCAATTCCATATGTGTTTTCCAAGATAATGGAATCAGTGCTGCCATTGGGAGACTTTGTTCAGACGCATCAAAGTCATGGCTTTACATGGAGCTTTTATTTTTGTACTGGCAGCTGTTGGTTCACTCGTTAATATTACTTTGGCATCAGACATTCTGGCAGGGGACAAACATATTTTCTGTCATAAAGAATAAATAAAAAATAAAAATAATGCCATATGGCTTTAATGTTACATACTAGAACACACTTGAAACAAAAATCCAAAGCTTTTAAACTTGATGAAGTATAATTAGAAGTAGTTTAAAGTTGACTATCATCTGATAAACAAGTAAAATAAGAAAAGAAATCCGTATACCAGCAGCACTCATGTCTTGACCCTGATATGTAGGCTGCAACCTCCATGTTTTTTGGGTGTGAGTATTGACAGGAGTCCAGAGAGAAAAGCCACAGTATTACACCTCCAGCTGTTCCAATTTCTCATCTCTGCTTCTGAATTGCTGTGGCCGCTCTCTAAAGCTTGAAGCTGAATTAATAATGAAGCAAGTCAATAGGTCTCAGGATCCTATTCTCATAGGTATCACCTTGAGGTGACTTTGCTCAGGTATTGAGGTGCCGAGTATGAAGGCAAATTCTACATATTTACTGCTAGGGTTAAAAAGTGTCTGCTTTCCATTACTATGTGAAAATGGTTGTTTCTGAGGGTGTTTTATTATACTGGACTCCCAATTTAAAATATTTATGAGGTTTTGTTGCGTAAAATGAAGGTTGGTATATTTGGCAATTAAAATCATATCCAGTGGTTAGAGGCTACTTTGAATTTTTGACGTAAATGGAACAAGTTCTTAAAAACGTATGTAGCTCTTTTCTGTCCTCTGCATTTATTGTCCAGGCTCTTGTGATCTGTGCTGAGAAGGATCACTGTGTGTAAATACTGGAGAATAAAATGATCTGTTTTATTGTGTTCAGGCAATATGTGTGTGTGTGTGTGTGTGTGTGTGTGTGTGTGTGTGTGTGTGTGTGTGTGTGTGTGTGTGCGTGCCCATCAGACGCTATTTGGAGTACAGCCAATCAGTACACCTGCTATTATAATAATTTTGTAAAGGGGTGCCTTGTCAATCTGTCAGAGATCATTACTACGGTTGGTGGTGAAACATATGTATTTCTAATGGCCAAATATATCAAGCAGACCTAATATTGACATTCAATTGTCAGTTTTCTATCTAAGTTGTTAGTAAAACCTTATGCCACTACAATATATATATATATATATATATATATATATATATATATATATATAATGTGTGTATGTATGTATATGTGTGTATGTATGTATATGTGTATATGTGTGTATGTATGTATATATATATATATATATATATATGTGTGTGTGTATATATAAACAGATAACAGATTTAAAGGTATAGTAAGTTACATTATCTTTCAGGGGACAATCTTATAAAATATGACAACTTGGAGAGATGACATCATACTCAAGTCTACAGGATGTGGTGCAAGAGAAATTCTGATAACAAGAACATTCTTGGATAATAAGGGTATTTTTTGGGGGGACTGGACTGCATTAGTCAGCACTGAGAATGGGCTGCCAGCTGTCCTGCAGCAAAGTAAAATCAATCAGTTGTGTCAATTGTTCTTAGTGTGTTCCATAGGAGTTGATACAATTGTTAAACTAAACATGTCGAGAGAAAGTGATTTGTGCTCACTTTTGCCACCCAAAATGCAGCAATTTAGTTGAAAATAATATATTCTCCTGGTTGTTGCATTCCCCATCAATGTCAATTAGCGCCAAAGCTAAACAAAAATCTGTCTGCTGAAAAGATATTTGACATGGGACTGGATACCAATTACATAGTTTTTCAGTTTACTCTACGACAGGTGTATGTATTTTATTTTTACTGTCATAAGGTAACGTTTTCTATTGTTTTTGTTACCATAACCTCTGCACAAAATGGCAATTGTTTGAAAGATGACGGCGTCTTATAAAGAAAATCTTCTGTATTTTTTTTTTCTGCTATTCTCTCTAACTGCTAAACCAATTTTAAATCACACATTTAGTATTTGTTTTTGCACCAATTTAAAAATATTTATAATATATTAAAGGCTTTATTATCTGACAAAAAATCTTGAGCTATAATACATTTATGTAATGATTAAATATAAATACCGGCATCAATACTTTGTAAATTAATAATGGTAAAATAATAAAAAAAAAAAAACTTCAAGATGCCAAAGCCATTATTTTCTTTCTTTCTTTCTTTTTTGGTGACATTGATTTTGTTTCTGTCGGGATAGCTTTCCTTTCCTGACATTGCAGCATATAGTCTCTGTTTACAAAAATGGTGATCAAATTACAGAATGTTTCAAAGTTATAGCAGATTTTTCCTGAAACCAAGCTATGGACTCATCATGGTGGTCGGGGCTTTTGTTTCACCTCCTGTTAGGCTAAAAGGAAACATTACACACTGTCCAGTAATTCCAAACTCTTACACATTTAGTTACTGAGCAAACCCAGATTGCTTGCAAATTCAGTGTTTTTCTTTAGGGCACCAGTGCTAGTAGCATTGTGTCTATATTTCTTATGCCACAACAGAATCTTCACAGAAGAGCTGCTTTAGTCTGTTCCTTTACACCGGGGGATAGTGTGTTTGAAGAATTTTATCTTGAGACATGGCAATGTAAAGACTGAAACAAGGCAGCTCTGTGCCCTGGATAGAAAAGTCTCGGGTAAAGTGGTGCTTAAACTCATCAGCACACATACAACAGAGAACATCTGTGCAAACTGATATGAGAGTTTGTCTGTTTCAGATAAAAAATATGTATTTATTTATTTTTTTTATGTAGAAAGAGAAAATTCAACATAGTCAAAAAAGAACTGCATCTTGGGCTTCCTGAGTCTGCTCATCAGGGTGCCACTGTTGGAAAACATGACCCAGGATTCTGTGGGCTTACAGAGAAAGCAGATCAGTCCTAACAGATGAAGAAATCCAAGACACACTCCATTTATAACAAACTGTTTATAACCGTGATGTCCCCCTTTTAAAAATGTATATCAAAAATATTGTATATGTAAAAAATAAGCTAATTTAATAATTAATAATGATCCCTAAAATGTTTTTTCTTCTCATTAGAGCTCATCATCTTTCATGGAAAATGTTGTTTTTTTCCTATTACTTAATACAGGACATTTTCTGATTGTCTTGAAAGGTGGATGAAGAGCTTTGACACCTTATCTTATGTCAGGAGACAGAGGTGTTTATCAAAAGCACTTTCTACATCCTGAGTAGTATAGTTTTCTTTTTTTTTTTACACATGCAACCATACAAATTGAAGCTTTTAATCTTATTTTATGACTACCTTCACACAAGTTTAGACTGAAGAAGAGGACTAGACAAAGATGTCTCTTTTGATTCTATCTGTACTCAAAATATCTCTAAAGAGGATATTGTAGTCTGAATAAGCTAATGGTATCAGTCTTTCTCTCTTTTTTTTACACTCAAGGGTTATTCTGCTGTTTGACTGAAAGTACTGGCTAATTGGGCAACCTAATTACTGACCGGCTAGCTCTCACAATATCATGTATTGAGTGTGATGAGGTTGGAGCTTTCATATTATCAATCACACAATACTCTATCTCTTCTTCACTCTTGTACCATGCAGCTAATTGGTAGCGACAGATAGATAAATGGACATGGCTGTTTCTTAATGGTAAAAAAACCCAAAAAACAACAGTTGGTGACACAAAAAAGCTAATTTATGATAGTCAGAATAAAATATATTTTCTAATTTTATATAAACTTCTTAAGTTAAAATACTGAAACTCTCACAGAAGTTATGAAGAAGATAAATCATCCAATATAATTACTTTTTAATTAGTGATTCCATTGCGATAAAATAACTTGATTTGTGCTATAGGAATCTTTAAGTTCTTAGTGGGCTCTTATGATTATTTTATCTTCATTTTGACTACCATGTGTTAAAACAAGAATGTTAATCATGTCTAAATCACTTTTTCTTTACAATTGGAGCATGAATACGGCATAATAAAAATTGATTTTCAATAAGAATATATTTCCTTTTTGTGTTAAATTTTTCAATTCAACTTTAGAAGAGGAAATAATAATGAAGATGTGATTGTGCGTTCTTTAAACCTTTAAAACTGCTCAACTGAGAATTCCTTTAAAGACATAGAGAAAGGAACTCAATGTTCTGCTAAAGTACAGAAAATTGCTTTAAATTGGGTGTAGCTGACATGGTGTGCTGACTAACTGATTAGGGACAGAGAATGAAAGTCTAGTCAATTCACTTTATTTTAAATGACTAAAAGGACCTGGCCAACACGTTGGTGAGAAATATAAAAAATACAACAGCAATGTTTTATATTTTATTGTCACAAACCTTTATGCTGAAACTTATTTATTTACTTAATTCATACACAGTATAAGTCTTATTTTTATTGTGGGTCATAAACAAAGATACAACAACTGACTTTTGACTTCAATCCTGATGTGGACTTAAACTTGTTTTTATTCAGTTTGAGGGAAGAAGTCTGCAGACTGCTGTTGTTTAGCTGAATCACTTATCTGGAATCCCTGATTTCAAGCAAAACATCACAAGTTTCGTCAAAGTTTCAAGGATTAGCTGAAAAGTGTGTCTTTTATTTTTGGAATAGCTTCAAAATGACTAAAATGCCAAACAAAATGTCATCCATGGGGCTCTGCAATGTAGCCAACAACCAATAACTGTTTTCCTGAGAGATTAGCTAATCATTAAGCAGTGGGCGGCAGCTGGCATTCGATTCTAACAACCTACAAAACACTGCCTTTACTCAACCAAGCCGAGCAGTCTCCAATTGACTTTTGACTGAGTGAAAGTGCTGCTTATCTGATATGATTTGCTGGCTGCCGTCACATAGATTAAAGAAGGGATATATTGGTTGACCCTTTCTCCTCAAAATTGCCCCCAGACCGAAATAAATAAATAAATAAAAACCTAATTTACATCACACACACACACAAAATACATTCAGCATTCCTTTCCAGTTTTGCATACTAACATTAGTGGATGTTTTTGCTCCTGTACTGTTTCAGTTCATGCAAAAATAACAAGTGTTATTACCATTAGCCATAAAAAGTATGTGTTTTGCCCCACAGATTCCTTCTAACACCAAGGACAAGCAGAAAATAGACTTTGGCTGAATGATTGGCAGAGATAGTAACAATTAAACCATGGATGTTAAGCAAAAAAGCGGATTTAGATTATGAGAGAAGCCTGCTGATGTCCCTTTTGTGAGGCAGTCCTGGTCCCGTCTCCCGTGCCGCTCCAGGCTTTAACGGGCAAACTTTGCCCCCTCTTGTGCCAACTGTAGTAGGCAATTACATTATCAGAGCTCCTTGTCTGCTATATGTTACTGCTATCTTTTAATTGGTGGAATGGGAAAAGGCATTTTCCACCAAGGATGTGCTGTGCCATTCTTCAGCGTGCAAAGCAGGGATGAATAGAATAGCCACCTCTGTAATGTGATTTCACCTGAAGGCCACAATTTTAATAGACAGTGAAAGCTGATCCATTGCGCTGACTTCCATTTTTCAGACATGTTTCTTTTGTGGCATTGCACAATGGCAAAGTTATTTTTTTCAGATTTGTCATTCATGATCCTGTGCCCCTTTTTTGAAAATTGTCATCATTTTTCCTGGGAGGACAAATCAGATTAGAGAAATGTTCTTCTTCCTTTGTCCTTGCTTGAAGAGGGTGAATTTCCAACAATTAACTGCAAATCATGTTCAATTTGAAATGTTAAATTATGCATAAATTTTTAATTGGCTGGTAGAGTGTGGCTATGGGATTTCTTTTGAGAATGTGTGACGTGAAAGGTGAGGCCATGTTGTGTCTTGCAGGGTATTGGATGCTTTCCAGAGGCCATGCAGCTGAACAGTAGGAGCCCAACTACCTGCTGAGTTGACGTCCCCCTCTACACCTCATCCAAGCCCCCCCACCCCCACCCCCCCAGTGTCTCTTGATAGCAGTCACTCTACCCTCAGGGCAATAAGTGGAACACAGCAACACATGTTCATGCAGCTCATTTTCTCATTCAGTATAAGTAGTCTTAATATAGTTGACCTCTTTCCAATGAAAATTTACAGAAAGGACATGCTTTTGACCTTAAACACTTATTCTAGAATTACTTTAAACTAAGAGGCCTCTGAATAATTCTTTGTACCTTTATGGGGTTTTTAAGCTGAACTAATTTGTATAAACGGAAAACGGATTGCAGTCTTGTTCCTATGTGGATTATGGGAGTAAACAGCAAATTTATGAGGCGCTATCATTTCATGAAGTATGCAGAGAAACGAGTTTTCTTCAACATGACACTCATACTCTCAACGTGAATCTATTTCTGTGAAAATAATCACTTTCACATAGTGAAGCTTTAAATTCATCAAACCCTTTCATGCTTGTGTTTTTAAAAAGTAGGTATAATCAAATAGTTGTACTTAACAGGACTGAGTACACTATTTTCCCTAAAATCTTGCAATGCAAACCAATTGTGTTGGTTGTGAAAACGTCTGAGTAACTGTTTAAAGTCTACAGCAACCTCAAGGTTAAAACATCATTGAGAGAATATATCTTTCCTTCTGCAAAATGTAGACTGGCGGTTTATCAGTTGCACATAGAGATGTGTACTGAGAGCAGTTAAATGACTATAAAAGATAATTACAGACTACTGAGAAAACTCGTCAGTGAGCTAAAAACATGTGATGCAAAAATAAATTACAATAAGGTCATCTACATTGATACTGCAGATCTTTGACTCTGCAATCAGCCTAAAAATGGCACACTGAGTCATTTTGACAAACTACGAAAAAAAAATGGTAGACTTAAAAAGCTCAGAAGCCCATCTACGATGCAATCATAGCTCAGGAGTAACAGTTGATCTATATGCCACATTTCTTTTAGCAAGTTGATAGTTGAAAATCACCTTGGTTATATATATAGTTTATAACCATAGCTCCAAGTATCAATAAAAAAAGATGTGATTCATTAAAATGGGAAATAGCTATTTAATAAAACACAGAAATCTGCAAAATGTTTGGATTTATTGGTTATTATGTTAAATAGTGTTACTGTTCACATTTTGCTAAAAGCCTGCTTGTGTCACTATCAGCATGCCCTGGGCTCCACCCTTCCCTGCCAACTGGCTTACGTTGTACCTGACCTTGACGGCTCTCCCCGCAGGTGGTGGATCCATGGGGAGAAATGTGTCAGCTCCTCTAAGTCTAAAGCCATGGCGCTCAACCTGAAAAAGGTGGAATGCTCCCTACGGGTTGTGGGTGAGTCTCTGCCTCAAGCAGAGTTCAAGTATTCAAGAGTCTTGTTCATAGGTGATGGTGGGATGGAGCAGGAGAAGGAGCCCCAGATTGTAGCCTTATGAGCAGCAATAGGGTGCTTGATATGGTTTGCCATATTAAAGAAAGAGGTGAGCCAAATGGCTAAACTCTCAGTTTACTGGTATCTCCCTGTTCCAACACTCACCAGTGGTTATGTTTTCTGGATCATCCCAGCAACTGAAATGGGGTTCCTCTGTAGGCTGCCTGGGCTCAGCCTTGAAGAAAAAGTGAAAAGCTCCAATGCAAAGTTCAGAGCGGAGCTGCTGCTTCTCTGCTTTGAAATGAGTTGTTAAGGTGGTTTATGCATATGATGTCTCCTTTGGAGGTTTTCAAGGCATGCCCTACTGGAAGGAGACCCTGGAGCAGACCCAGACCTGACTGGAAGGATGATGTATCCTCTCTGGCCTGGGAATGCCTGTTGCCTCTGACTACAGAAAATGAATAGCTGTATGGATGAATGGATGCCCACATGTTAAGTTTAAAGTTATTACATATAGTTTTTAGCTGTATTGGGGGAGAAACAATCAAATAAATAAATAAAAACATTGTCATTGCAGCCACACCTTTGTAATAAAGTATGAATGACTCATTTGTTTTCCAAACAGATTCTCATAAAAAAAAAAAAAAAATAATAATAATACATTGCTATTTTTATTTTTGGCAATATTTTAGATAATGGATATAGAGCTGCATATGTAAATTTAATGTGCTATTTGAGTGATATGGTGACTTTATAAAATACATGATAATTTTGTACTTAAACATTGTATCAAACTGTAGGCTAATCCACTGTAACCTCATTACTCTGTCGCCAGAATATGCTAGTTGGCAGCGAGCAAATGCTCTACTGATATTAAATGGCTTTTATGGCTGAAATGAAAAATTTGGCTGCTATCGTCTTAGATCAAAAAGACAGATACTCTCACTGCAGTGAACATCGAGTCTACACTGTTAAAATTCTGAAGCCAAACCTTTATCAGACTCTTTGGAAGGAGAGAGTGTGGGTGCTTGTTTGTACCTAGAATATATGGAGCAGTGATTAATGCTGATGCACAGAGGGAGGCCAAGATAAGGGGGAAAAAATGCCCTAAGCAGCCTCTGAGACCCAGCCAGCCTGCAGCCACGCCCGCAAGGTATCGGTGTGCTCCTTTCCATGTTACACTGGGGACTCTGTGAAAGGTGTGACAACTTTATTCTTTGTAAGTGCTGCTGCACTGCAATTTTGAGTAACGGATGGGATTCCATGAAAAAAAAATGATTGAGCGACATCATATAAACGTTCTGCATTCAGGGTTTTGAAAAATGTGTATTATTCTGGAATTGGAGTGATATTGATGTTTTTTTTTTTTCTTTTACAGTTTTGTGTATCTTGTAGTTGTTCCTAAAGTATGTATCCATTGTTGATGGGTTTATGAGCAGATAGACTCATTCAATAACAATAACAAGATGAACATATATGTGAAAGCTCTACGCACACTTACAGTACAGCTTAGAAGATTTTATGGTGATGCATTTTTTTAAGACTGTGCAAGGATAATGGAAATTACATTAATATGCCAAGTTCCAAGTTTGATTTGAGTGGGGTGACGTCAACGGTGAAGAGCTGAGTAGAAAATATAGCCCTTTTAGCACATCTTATGGCAGTAAGTGGGTATTTGGCTACTTTATGCATCTTGGGCAGCTGTTTTTCCTTTTTTTAATCAATGTTACAATAGCTCTTGCACAAAAGGGTTCCCATTAGGCACAGAGTTGATTAAGACTTGAGAGCTGCCATTGAGTTTGAGGTGAGTTGCATCTCAAAATAAACAATTAAAGGTGACATGGTGTAAATAAAGATCTTTCATAAGGCGTCATTGTTGGCTGGTTTGCCAAATCATTATTTGTGCATCTTGGGTAAGAAATAGAAAAGTACAAATGTGCTCAAGGAAATAAGAGCACTGTGAGGAAAAATGTTTGTGACTAATGTTTAATTTGAAAAATTAAGGCGTTTGATTAAAACAAAATAAGTTAAAACAGATCAAAAGTTAACCAGTTGTAGATGCTCACAAGCTGAGTTTGTTTTTTAATGTTCAGGAGTTCCTAACATATAATGTTAATAAACAGACACAATTGACTCCAATTTCTAATGGCTGGTTTTAAAACATATTTGGTTTTAAAACATATGTGGAGATCAGTCTCAGTTACTACCACACAGAACCGTATCTAAAAAAATCTGACTTATTGACATTTTTATTTTTTTACAATTGACTCACTTTTGCCATCCATTTAGAATAGATCTCACTACAAAATATAGTAATTTGTATGCACAACTTCTGATTAAACTGATACTAGCATTTATGGAAGGAAGTCGTACGATACAGACATAAGATTTTAAAAAATTAAGTGCATGGCTTTAGCAAAATAAAACATTTTAAGGTCATCTCATGGGCCAATCTTTTACACATATCTAAAGAAAATAAGAGCGTTTCCTTAATGATCCCAATAACCTTGACTGAGTTGTTAATCAGATCTTTCTGACTGAACTGCATTTCATTCACTGAAGCCAACAAGGCAACAATGAAAGAGGAAAGCTTGCTGCCGTGAAAATATGAAGAGCATCATTAAAGAAAATGCATGTGCTGTTTTTTATGGATCAAAGACTCCTGACATTCAAGGGATTCATCACAAAATATTTCATTATTTGCATAAACTTTTAAAATTAGGGCCAAGACATAGCAATCTACTGACTTGAGTAATGCATTAAAAAAGTCCTAAAGTCCAAACACTGTACAGAGGGTAACATTTTATTTTATTTTTTTGTCATTTTGCAAAAAAAGAAGCCGGTGGCAGGGATTGATTACTGCTGTGCTGATTCCAGTGTACCTGCTGGGCTGTGCAAATGTCTTTTGATGTGGGGTGCATTTTTAATGTGTCAGTTGAGACCCAACCACACAAACACAAAGAAACAGGCTTTATATCAGGAGCTAAATATATTGTTCAAGGAGCAGTGTCTTACAAAAAACATAGATTGTTCTTCAAATAATTAGTGTGAATTATGTTTAATCATCACTAATTAAAGGCTCAACATTACTTGAAGGACTGCATATTGTCCATTGTTCTTCATGCAAAAGTTATATATATATATATATATACATATATATATATATATATATAATCTATAAAATAAAAATTCCCATCTCACCCACTGCGGGTGGTCTTTCTTTCCTATTAGCTCGGGTCCTCTACCAGAGGCCTGGGAGCTTGAGGGTTCTGCGCAGTATCTTGGCTGTGCCTAGGACTGCACA
>JAVKLF010000132.1:4289685-4303802 GCA_034783495.1 Millerichthys robustus
AAAAAAACAAATATCACCTCAGGCTGATATCTATCACTGGACCATCTACCACTCACCGAGAAGCACTTCCCTCTCTATATGTTAAGCTTTATCTTGAACCAGAGTTTCACTCAGCAGATTTTTGTTCAAACATCAAGTTCCTTTCCATCCACAACAGGAAGCTCACAGGTGCTTCTTCAGATTCAGAGTATTGAGATGTTTGGAGAGGCGACTGCTTTGCCATTCACGCTATCTATATTATTGATTTTAAGTATTTAAATGCGACTTCAAAAATACATTTTTACCTAATTATCCATCCATCCGTCTATCCATTATCTTAACCCACTTTTTCTTTTCAGGGTGATGGGGTACCTCACTAATGAAACAGAAAATAGTGGCAAAACCAGTTAAAAGTGGTTCTTCATAACCGTGCAGATAGAAAGCAATTGTTAATTGGCAATATCCTCAAAACACGGTTGTTTGATGATTTCTTATTTTGTTATCTTGGGAGATTATTAACGCTACACCTCTATTAGATCAGGCATGAACAAATTTTGTTTACAAACTGAAATCTGTTTATTATTTCTTTAAATAATGCATTTAATTTTCTTCCATTCAAAAAAATAATAAAAAACTTAATTGAATAAATGTTTTAAGAAGTTTGTTTCAAACAAATTCTACCATCTCTAAATATGCAACCAACAAGCCGAACTAGCTTTCTAACTTACTAATAGTGTGACGAAACAATCACCAAATAATGTCTTCCAACGACACACCATTTGTAATCACACGTCCAGAGCCCCAGATACCGTGAGGAAGTTCACCTGGAGACACAAAATAATGAAATACAGAAAAGAAAACAGATGAAAACAGACAAGCATTTAATAGAAAAGACTGATTTTAGTCACGGTTTCTACATTTTAGATGAAATCCAGCACCAAAAAAAAGGAAAAAAAAGGAAAATAATTGTCTTAGCAGGCCACAAAGCCTTGCACCATTGACTTCTCACACATTTTACAACTTGAATGCAAACTTATTCAGCGTTCCTTGGTGGGTGAACGTACATACAAGCTGTTATTATCTCAGGAGTTGGTCACTGTGTACTTTCCATTCTGTCAACACAAGTATTTCTATAGCTTGTTAATCTATTCTATTAATTTATTTTCTAGTTTTGTTGCTAACAATTTCTTTATTTGATTTAACTATGCAATTTATTTATTTAGGTTCATAAATATGTGGACTGCTGATTCAGAATATGCTGAATTGCTTCAGAATAAACCTGTACAAATGATTTTGGGCATCTGTCCAGAAGTGCTGTGTCGCTCATCAGTGAGCTGAGTCTTGGTGCTCTCTTCTCTTCAGCTGCTGATCAGAGTTGACGTGGACGGCATTTAGGACTAAATAGCACAAGGCGTATGTCACTTGTTGAGAAATTCTGGTAATATGCAGGTGTTAGGTATCATTAAGATATGTCACAGTGAATTGTGTCTTTTCACAGATTAAAGAAATGAAGATTAGAGAGAAACCACACCATCATTTAATTGTTATTCTTAATAAATTGTTTAGTTTGGCTGAAAGCCTTCTGCTCGTTCATAAAGCATTTAGACTGAAGGACACCAACTCTGTTCTGACCATATAAAATGATTCAAGAACTGCAAATTGGAAGAGACACTGATGACATACAATATTATGACACCTACAATACAGTAAATTGCTTAATATGTTGTTGATATGTGAGACAAATACAATCTAGTGCTGAGTTCTGAGGCTTCTCCTGCAGGTATGTGTAGAGCCAGAGAGGAAATTAAAAACTATGAAAACATATGGCCTACTTACTCTGACATCTGCGTTTTTGCACAATATTTTAAAACAATAATAATCGTTGCCTTACTGGTGTAATTTAACTTTAGATTGGTGGACAAAAATAAATCTCTGATCAGAATATTCTATATCAATGCAATAGCCAATCGCTTATTTTACTTTTTGCCCAAACGTTTCTCGGTGTATCACAGGTCAAACTGACAACCGCAGCTCTGTCAGGTTCACACACTCCTTTATGTGTTGTGTTAAACAAGTTGGACGAGGAGAATCTCATTTAAAACATTCTCAGAACTATATACTGATTTTAGCTATACAACTAAGTTCAGCACTGCTCTTTGAACTATGCACATCACTGCTGCTTTTAAAACCCTGGTTTTGTTTGAATAGACCCTTGGATTAAGACTTATCCAAAGTACCATATTGTGAAATGTGCCCTGATGCAATTCAGAGGATTGTGAGGTTTTACCGGTTTGTAGCTTATACCTTATTGTAGTCCAATGTTGTTCAGAAAGCTAAATGAAGACCTAAGCTCTCATGTAATTCACACTTTAATCAGACTGAGCAAATGGGACAGTGGGAGCCTTGGTGCAAAATGTAGCATGCAGAAATTAGCTGTGTTGTCTGTGTGTTCACGGTACAGTGTATTGGACATGTTTTGTGAGGCTCAACACTATCAAATGCTTGCCTCATCTCAATAAAAAATAAAATAAATATAACAAAACTTGATAAAAATATATCCTTCAAAGCCTGTTGGCAGGTTTTGCTGCAGCAGGTTTGCAAACTGCCTTGCTGCCTCCAAATAACTCTTTGTTCCTCTGAAAACCTGGCACATTTCAAAGACTCAGTAGCTTTAATGAGCCACAGTGTTGTGCCAGTGGTGGCTGCTGGGTGTCAGGAATGGTGCTCAGGATAATGTGCCCAGCTGAGTGCCTACTGTATGTTTCTCCACTGTTATGGAAATGAAACCAGTTTGGGTGTTTTTCCACTTACAAAGGGCGACTACAGACCTTTTTTTCTTTCTTTAAAATAAATAAGAAAATCTTTGAAGTTTTTTTTTTTTTTTAAGAAGGGAAAAATAAAAGGTCTGCACTAGCCCATTTGTAAGTGGAAAAACACCCAAACTGGTTTCATGGAATTATCTGGTAAATATATAATGCTCTGTCATACTACACTTTCATTCTAATTCAAATACAGCTAAGCTGTTACTTTCCTTCTGCTGGTTATGTGTCCCTCTGTTGTCTACAAACAGCTGCAGGGACTGTGAGGCCTGTCAAAGAGAGGTTGTATGAAAAAAAGCTGAATGAAAGATAAAATGACATAAGAGGTCATTTGCTTGGCTCATATTTGGCCCCTTAGCTTTGAAGATGAAGAGACATAGAAGGAGGTAGAACATCAGTGGGTGACTAGGCTCCTTTGAGGGGCAGGAACATTTTTTACAGCTTCCTTCCGTACTTGGGGAAATGGCCCTTCTGTTACCAGCTTACTGTTTCTCAAAGGTAATCAATTCAGCTTTAAAGATGAAGGAGACAGCCCTCTAGGAACTTCATCAATCTGAGCGTGTCTCGGCCAACAACAAGAACAACATGTGCTTATTAATGAGTTGCTATTATGTGTAAATACCAAAGTTGGCTCATATGTGGTTCATCTGTTCGGTGCATGCAAATAGTGTTCGACAAGTGCAAGATTTGACAAAATTTGTTGCAATTTATTGTAAAATAAATATGAAACTGTTTTAGTTTTCTTTAAGTTTTTATTGATGTTTGCTCTACTCTTACCAATTGCTAAAATCATTCACAAGCTGCCATTGTCTGAAACGTTTTGTGTTCATATGTATTACACTGTGGTCTGTGGTTTTGTCGAGTGATACCTACAAATAGTTTAGCAGCCTGCATAAAAAAATATTGTTGAAATCAATACATTTGTGCGAGTTTTAATAATCCAAAATACAGCGGTTTAAATTGTTCCCATTCATTCATTTTTCTTCAACTGTGTTGAAGAAAAAATTATATAAGTACATTTATTTCTTGTGTTTTGTGCTATTCTATATGATGTGCATTTTCTTTTAAGTGGCTTTTGTGTGGAATTTAAAGAGCTTGACAAAAGAAGGTCTGAATATTTCAAAGGGGACCTTGATGTAAATTGTTAGATATCAGCTATATTGCATCAGTGGGAATAGAAGAGGAAGAATGGATGAGATGTTTGACCTTTTCAGATTTGTCCCTGGGTAGTGAATTTGCTGGAGGGTGCTGGGGCAGGGCGCAGCGGTGCGTTGAATTATCACTCCCACTGTTCAGATGCTACAGACCTGATCTCCCACTTGCTTCCCTCCCACCACTAATGGGTTAGGAACACACTCAGGAAGGAAAAAAAAAAATGGAGATAGCAAGAGCGAGTAGGAGGAGGGACTCTGAGCGTGTCCGATTGTCTGTGGGTTAAGCTTGGAAACAAATTACCGTTTTTGCTCTGCACTGAAGAGAAGTAGAGGCAGGTCACATTGTAGTGTTGAATCTTTCACAAAAGCTTGTGTCATTCTGCGGAGCGAGCGAGCTGATTTTCTGACAGCTACCGGCAGGAAACATGTCAAGTCTCTGATGGATGCTTTCTATATCGAAAAGCTATGATGACTTTTTAGTTGACTGGGCTTTCACTGAACTCACTCTTTTCTCAAATAAAAGCACAGTACCAAGGAGGCACCAAGATAAGAACAAACTTGCCAAAATGCTTTGTAATAGTTTGCAGAGTCGCAGAGGACGTCATGTCATTTTGTTAGAGGAGAGCAGCTGTCAGAAACACAATGGTCTGAGCATTGCATTCTTTTTAAATAACTGTGTGGTCTTTTTTTTTTACCTTGCTATAAACCTTTAAACATGCACAAACAGTACCTAGAATTATATTTGTTTTAGTCAGGTTTATACATTGACATTAATAACTTTAGTCTCAGCAGTGCTTTCTCACAAACTTCATCTGCTGCATGGGACTTTAAACAGTCGGTGCATAAACATACCATGTTTTGTCATTAAAGCCTAATGTTTCAGCACAATTTCATCACTTCATGCTGAATCTTCTCTGCTCTTCTCCACCCCCTCCTCATGCCATATAGACTCCATCTTGTGCGACGTAGGGGAGTTTCATTGTCACGACCAGCAAACCTGCATACCGGAGGCTTGGCTCTGTGACGGTGAGCCGGACTGTCCTGATGACTCAGACGAAAGTGCTCATGTTTGTAAGTCATTCATTCCATTCATTCTCCACTAATACAGTCAACAATTAAACCATGTGCATCTTTCTTCAGCTGCTCTCTGCTTCATACGACACAACTCAAATAAACACGATGTCCCAGCAAAAAGCTATCATATTATGTGTTGTGTCTAATATCTCCCCCAATGTAGTTTTGTCCCAGAGAACTACTGTAACTATTATTTGAAAAAAACATCAGCCAAGTTCACATTTAGTACATAAATATCATAAAATAAAGTATATAGCAATTATATGCTGTGATTCTGAAATGTGGATGTAGTCCTGGTCTACTACATTCCTATAAGTTACCTTAAAACTAATTTTAGATAAGAAATGGCTGAAATATGCACCAATATATAAAACAAAAAATTTAGACCACCAAAGCTCTTTTTTATATTGACGGAGAGAACTATTTTAATAAAAAAAAGTCAATAAAGAGTTTAATAAACTATTTTTTTCTGAAGTGAAAGAACACTCCACAGTCTACATTTGTACAAGGTGATTTTAATTCCTTTGCACATGACAGCAACACCAGCCTTATGGCACATCAGAGCAGTTGCACATCACTGTGAAATTATTAGCACTGCTATATTACTCTGTAAACAAAATGCTTTGTTGCACTGTGGATATTCCACCAGTAATCAGCTAAACCTCCACTTGTCCTTCACTTTGGAATTGTGTGTGGCATAAATGCTCTTGGGTATTTTTTTTATTTACCCACTTCTGTGACATAGATTTCCTTTAATGGAGAAACAGAGCGGCATTATAGGCTGAATTAGGCTTTGTAAATTATGATGAGATGGTGACTGTCACGCAGTCTATCACAGCTAGAGAAGGAAAAAAGAAGCAACAAACCTGAAATGTTAACATTCATCTCAGGTTCCCTGTTGGTGTGAGTTATTAGGCATAATTAGAACGTTATAGTTTTGGCAGTGACATCTATGCATAAATTGTAGGCAGCACACAATAATTATTAATGCCTGAGTGTGCACAGGGCTGAGAATCAAGTAGGCTACTTTGAGATGGCTATCTGTGCTGCAGAAAAAGACAGAGCCATAGCTGCTCATCTCAGAATTAAATAATTACACATTTACCAGCTGTTAACACATGCACAGATGCTTCGACGCTCACTAAGGCATGGAAGCGCACGGGGAGGTAAAATAAGTCTAACAGCCGATGTGCAGTTGAGACAAAGCAGGTCAATCCTTTCACCAGACAGGAGTCAGGAGGAAAAGAATAGATGCAAAAGAATGTAGGCAACTGTTTATTACAACACAAGCAGAAAAATGCTGTATTTTACGTTGATTTATTTTATTGATAAAATGAGATGCTCATTGCTACATATCAATCTACCTTTAATATCTTGGACTTGTCTTATTACCTGTTTACTCTTGTTTCTCCTCACTTTTTGTGTGCCAGATTAATTGCAGCAAATAATTGCCAAGGAGTATTTAGAATTGCTAGGGCTCTGCTTAAGAGACACAGCAGAACATTTTAAACATGGAATTGTTACTGACTGTTGCAAATTGTAGATTGTGACTTTTTATTTACTTACATATTTATTTATTTATTTTAAGAACTACATTCAAAAAGTAAATAAGCAACATGTTATATGAATATGTCAGATGGACAGGGGAGGGCTAATGTAGTAAATACTACAGTGGCTTCAAACCCATTTATTCCTTTTCGTTGGAGTCATGAGAATAAATACATATACACACAATCATGCACACACACATGCAGACACACATACCTGATCCAGCAGCAACTGTGGGCCTGGAAGTACAACATTCAAAATTCAAATTCAAAATTAATTATCATTTTGATTAATGTTAGCAGAGTTTTAAAAACTAAGCCTGCAGAAAGAAGATCTAGCATATTCATCTAAAGAAGTGGGTGCAGCATTATCATGGATTATGTACTGATATAATAGGGAATTAAATGAGCTTTTCTCAACAAACAAAAATCAGGATTGGAATGCATTCAGCCTTTTTACATGATAATGAAAACTGCAATAACCTGAAAAAAATCTATCCTTCACTGAACTTAAATACAAGTACTGACAATTCAGAATAGTGTGCAGCACTGATCAAGCCTGCTTTGATTTGACGGAGTGTTTTTCGCCTCGCATAGAGAGGTTTAATGTCTTACGAAGACACAAGCTGATGATTTAAACACTTGTCGTTTAGATATGTATAAAAACAGCACCAGGCTTGGCTTCTCTACTCTCTGCTCTGCTTGGCCAGGAAGATGTAATCACTGCATCTTCAGGGCTTAGTTGGAAGAGGGAAGGAAGTTGGCCTGAGATGCAATACCTAGAGACTAGAAGGAGACACAAGCTTATCCCTCTAGCTGCAAACCTCACAGGAGCAGACTGCTGACGCCAGTTATTCATGGCGCTGGGAAAGCTGCCTGTCTTTAGCAATGACAAAATAAACCCCAGAAGAAGAGGCAATTTTCCAATTCTTTAGCAGTTAAACTAAAACGATGCCCATGCAATGACAAGTAGGACCTTCACTCAGTGAACAGAACAACACTGTGGTCAAATTGACAGTTAGGGTGGACAGTTAAAGGACAAAGATACCCATGCAGTGGGATAATCTCTTAGTTTGTTCATCACAGTAATATGGAGCATGAATGTCAAGGCATTCTTAAGACACAGTTTTGCTGTTCAGTGACTTTTTATTTTGCTATAAATTAAAGTAATTCTGAAATCTGTCATAAAAAAAAACAGTGCCAATGGGCTGTCAGCATGCTCTCTTTCTATATTTATGTTTCATGCTTACAGACAGTGTTTGGGCCCTAAATCCATCATGAATCCTTCAGGAAAGGATTTCATGGACTTTTGGCTCCTCTTAGTTGTGCTGCCTTAAAGAGCTTTGTGAATCCGGTGGACATGAAGACCAGTGAATCCTCTGATTGAATTGTCACTCCCAGAGGAACAGACAATAAAAGGGGTCAGTGGCTGACTTCAGAAACATGGTCACAGAAGTTGTGCTTCATGGCTGTTGATTGGCTCGACCCAATCATCACTGATGTTGATCTCAGGGACCTGGAAGTAAAGTGGGAGGACAGGTGTTCAAAGACAACTCTCTCAGAGGTCCCTATTTTTATTTTATTTTTCAGGGGAAGTCATGTTTCCCAGTGTATCTTGCAGATTTATTTTTCCCCCTTCATATTGCATTGAAAAAAAATGTTCCAAAGGATGCTTGAAAACAACAAAAACAAGTGATTGAAAATGGAAAAATGAGTGTTATTTTTAAAAAAAAGCATCCACTTCAGTGTAACACATTGTTCTCCTAATTGTTTTACTCAGTAAAATTTATTCACTGACTTTTTGTACAGCTCACTTACCAATAATAGCAAATGAGTGCATTGTGACACTCGTAAGACAGTTTTGAATAAATTGTCTTAACAATTTGATTGTTGATAATAAAGGAGGCCTAACTGACACCCACTCTGTTCAACTAGCTGGTGATAAAGTAGCTAAGTAGGCTAAAGACTGTTTTTATTGTTGTAAGTGGTTTACTGCAGAGTACCCAAGTAGTGGACATTTTCAGTCTCCATCAATCATGTATTTGCATTATTTACTATTTATTACAGTCTAATGTAGATCTGGGATAAAGAGACACCCTGTCATTGGACTGACAAACATAAAAACATATTACCATGTGCACTCATATCTCGTTTAGAATAACCAATTAACCTTTCATAGCTTTAGACCACAGCAGGAGAGAAGAGCACACCTCCATTCAGAAGTGTTTCAGTTCTCCAGGTGAGGTCAATCAGTTAGTCTTTAAATTGCACCACAGTTCTTTCTCACCTCTTTGACGTACGGCTGCATGTCCCTGGCGCCAAAACAAAGACACATTACGTGGTCTGTAAGGGTGGGAGAAAACACTAGTACTAGAAAATAATGTTGTTGTTTTTTTTTTCTTTTAGCAGTACAACAATCCAAGCACTGAGGCAAAATATTGATATTTTACTTAACAACAATTGCACTCAAACAAATTTTCAGGCTATTTAAAGGCTATGCTGTAAAACAAACAGCTTGGCTAATTGTATGTGATAAAAATCACGTTTTATTTAATACAGGCAACTACTGTATCTTGGAAGAATGTCTGACAAATCTCTTGTGGAAATGTGACCTAAACATGGACATGATGTTTGTCATGAGGCTGTAGTATCTTTAGTTTTGCTTTAGAATAGTTCTATCAACTTGTTGCAGGGCAGTTTATCTGGCAAGTCTCATACAGAAATGAATGTATCACTAATGTGTCTAGTTCCCATGAGAATCGGCGCCAGTAGGCCGGAGGTTTAGGGGGTAATGTAGCGTAGCACTCTGTTATTGAGCCAAAGGACTGGGCCTTTTGCCTTATGTAACGGTTTCCGTTTGCTTCATCTCTACCTTGCTGCGAAGATGTAACTCTCCTGTTGGCTCATAAAAAAAAGAATAAAAGAAAAATCCCTGAAAGCAATTGTCCGTATCATTGTGTTGTCGACAAGCCAGTATAAATATGCATTTTTCTACTTTCAGATTTCTATTTTTAGCGTGGGGTTTCCCCAAGGAATTAAGCTCTGGGGTTACAATGTGCTTCTGTTTCTCAACTCTTTAAGATAAAGAGCATATTAGCATGGCAAAAGTTAATTAGAAATCATGTTTGTTTCTTCCTCCCCTTCTTCTCATTGCCTGGATTTAATTTGAGCTCTGATTCAGAGTCTGTTGTTATCAGTTTTATTAACCTATCACACATGTGGACTGTTTTGTTTGCATTTGTTTTATTTTTATTTTTTTGTTTATTTTAGTAAAACCTGCAAAAACAAGACTTACTTTACGTTTTTTCTCCCTGTCTACATGTGAAGTAGACATTATGTACACGTCTACAGGCTTGCACCATCTGTTTTGCCCCTAGTTTTAGTGAACTGAATATACAAATATTTTGTACCGATGCGTCTATGCACTTTGGAATAGTTAGGAATTCTTTTATCAGGAGTGTTTCTTCTGTCAAAATGTGATAGTAGTATAAAAGAATCATCGTTATATTTGCCCTCATTATGTCATGTGCTTACACTTACTTTTTTTTCACTGGATCTCTCCTCCCTCCGTCGTTTAACAGACTCCCATATGTTTGAGCATTTGTTTTAGGCAAAACCATTAGTGCAATAATTTTGTTGCTTGGTGACAATCTAGTACCCCACTATGTCTCATTCCTGTCAGAAGTGATGCACTGGGAGGAGCACATTACAGTTTTGTCTTTGCTCTTACAACCTCACCACCCTCTCAGCAGCTAAGCTGCACTGACACATTTTCCCCTCTGTATTCCCTCCAAGTATGTGCGTGAAGAACTGCGTCTCAGCTTGTCACTTTAAGAACCAAAGGAAAAAAAAAAACAGATTTTATAAACAAAACATGCCTGCTGTCGTGGTGCCAGTATGACATTTAAGTTTTAAAATCTACATTATTCCCCTGCTGGTGCAACAGAAAAGAATAAGATCTCTGTGAGCTTTAAGTTACAGAAAACACAGGGGCTAAGAGTTAACCACGTTGTGACACCCGCCGAGATTTATGTTCTCTAATCGGTACCGTAAGTGTCATTCAACTCACAAGTATTCAGAGGCCAGGGCATGCATGTAAATCAATTTAAATAATTAAAATGGGTCTTTATTTAGTAACTAATGATGAATAATGAACAACCTAATATATATGAATGAGCTAAAACCTTCTCCTCTGTCTGCTCTACAAACATGGTCACAGTTCATTAGTATAGGGGAGCCAGGTTAGTGCCAGAGGATATTTAGAGGAAAATGCATGTCCTCTTAATATTTGCATGTTGTAGCCCCCAACCTTCAATAAATATGCTGGCCTTTAACAGAGGCCAGCATAAGGTTTGCAAAACATATATGTATGAAAAAAAAGTACAAATGGAAAATGAAGGTCATTAAATGTGTCTTGAAACTATTTTATATAAGCTTTGTTTGATTTTTTTTTTATGGTGTGCAGTGTCATCCAGGTAATGTGTACACACAATTATTACACAACATTTGAATTTCTTTATGTTGAACAAGAAGAAAACAAGAAGAACAACGAGAATAAAAAAATCTGTATTAAATTAATACATTTGCATTTAGGTAATGCGTTCTAAAAATGTAGAAGTCATCATTTTATTGCACAAAGTAAATGTTACTTGTCACAAAAGGTCAGGAAACAGAATGATGGATTGGTCTGTGTGACCATTTCTTGGGACTTTTTGTGAAAGTCCAAATTGTTCGACTGAACAACTAGAATACCTTCTGATTTTATGCCTGCATCAGGAGTAAATCAGAAATCCTCAGTCATCCCGGACAACCTGAGTGCTTGGAGGAGAAGAAAAGGGTTTGCTGGGCTACATTTATTTCACTTTTACTTGAAGACATTTCACCTATCCTCTGAAAAGCTTCTTTAGTTTTTATTTTCCAAATTGATTAAGATAAAGATTTATCAACATTTGTAATTACAATACATTAGTTAGAAAGACATGAAAACACAACTGAAAGTGTAAAGGATAATATCTCTTTTGTGCTGTTAGACAGGGTGCTGCATCAAAAATTGTGCAAATCTGATATCAGTGTCATTAGTCAAGAAATGAAAACAAATTTAAAACAACGGTGTGGTTGCGTGTTTAAAACTGCTAGGCAATCAAATGCATATGAATACAGCCATCACAATCAAGAATCTGCAGGTTTCCCTGCAGAGTCCAGCCATCCTGCTGGGTTTAAATGCTCATGCCAACACAGTCAAGTGCTCCATCAGAATAATTTACACCAATAGCAGCAATTCAAAACAAAGCTCAGGATCTATGATATCTGTTTATTATTCTCTTTCCGAGTGTTATTTTACAGCAGACACACATTAGTTGTGTTAAAAACAGATAAGCGTTTATGCATCTTTACTGCCCAGTTAAGGGTCTTAACCTTTTCCTTCCTGCTGTAAACATCTTCATCTAATTTTCCAAAATATGGGTATCAGTAAGAAAAGCTGATGCTATTGTCAGTCTGTTTCGGTTAGCTTTCGTCATGTCTGGATCCTGACTATCATCCCTCATTATTATCTCTTAGTAGATCACTCCCTTCTCTACAATGCTGCATGGAAAAGTGTGTAAAGAAAATGGAAGATTTAAATGAATTGAATCAATATTATCATATCAAATTATTATGTAACTGCATTACAGTTAATATTGAGTTAATACACAAGCTGGTTTTCTATCCCATTTTGTACTTTTTTTTTTAAAGTTCAGCTTGTTTGTCTTGAGGGGGCTCATTTCTCTCAGTGGTCTTTCATATTGATTCCTTTTTGTACAATGCAGCCAGGGTGTCATGGATGCCAACACCTGACTTTATTCCACTAGTCAGTGAGATGAGACATGAATTGTTTTATTTTATTTAATATTTCTCTGATTGTAGGTTAGACAAAACACACTTGTTGCACACATACATTTGTTGTGGGGGCTATAAACACGTTATACTAATTTGCTTTTGTTGAATCCCAACTGTGCTTGAAAAAACTTAACATAAAATATCCACTTGCATCTCTGTTTTATTCATTTTTGACTAGAACAATGTGGTTCACATGAAAACAAGAAAAGATGATGGACAACAGAAGTGGAAAATTAACCTGAAATAAAAGGATGTTTAACCAAAAAAGAGTGCCATTTTATCCTGTTCACATAATAAATGGTTTAATTGTTTCTAGATAGTGTGAATACAGTTTTGTTTTATCTTTTTTTGTACAGTGATATGCTGGTGTGTTTAAAAGCGGGTGCTTCAGAGTCAAGATAATGGCAGAGATTCAATAAATGGAGGGCTTTCAGTAACTCTAAAGCTGTTTTTTTTATTTGTTTTGTTATCCTCAAGCTGCATTTGTATTATGTTCAAAAAGAAGGGCATTTCACCCTCATTGTTTTACCTCAGGGTGATGTTATGCTTTCACAAGAATTTAGCAACTTACTTTGTACATCTGACCTGACTGAAGACAAAGGCATGCATTTTGAGATCATAATGGTAACATAATAATATATAACATAATATACAACATAATAATAATAAAAATAGTAATAATACTATAATGGGCTAAAGAAGTAATAATAATAATTAGTATTATTAGTATTACTAATTTGAAGACATTGTCACAAATGTAGCTACTTCAGAACGAAGACAATCATGAGGAATCTTGTTGGATGTTCAGCTGAATCTGTCCACTGTCTGTATTTTTATTTATTTATTTTTTTTGGAAAAAAAAGACTTTGATATTCTGAAATGTTGATAAAAACAGCAGCATAGAAACTTGTTTGTTAGATAAATAAATTGAAATCCTGTTAAATTTCATAGTTGAATCAGTGACGTATCACTTATATAAGCGCTATACGTCTTTAAAGACAAATAAAGACAAAATGAAGAAAAAGGTAAAAAAAATACAATCAACCTTTTGGCAGAGTACAGAATTTCAAATGTCAAATATGTAAAGGTCAGCCCAGGAGAGCAATTCTTTTTAAGAGCTCTTGCTGTTGGGACTTCTGTGCCTTTTAAAGGAGAGCCCACATAAAGAAAAGTTGTAGTTTACATGTATTAAAATGTGAACGTTCTAGTTGGAAAGTCTATTATTGTTTACCCCATTTAACTTTTTCTGCCTGCAGTTTAGCAGCACACTTCATTACCAGGGAGCTGCTGAACGTTTCTACAACATAATTTAAATGATTTACTTTGTTTGTCACGTGTAGTGCCACTACAACATGAACAATTCACCGGCAGACTGTGTGCCTTTAAGTTATAAAGCAGCCAGGAAGAAAAAGCCTGAGGAGTCAGATAAGCTGGGAACATTTTGCTCATTAGTACCACTGTTTCATGGCAGCTACAATTATATCATTAAAATATAAGATTTTTCGTCACTTAATGGGGTAAAGATACACTAAATAACCCCATAAAATTATTTTTTTACAGTTTTAAGCTTTGAGGATTGTAACAAGTTCTATTTTTTACATTTAAAACTGTGTTGTTGTTTTTTACTTTAATGTTTCTTCTTCATCTACACCAACTTAAGAACACCT
>JAVKLF010000132.1:4322697-4336521 GCA_034783495.1 Millerichthys robustus
ATCCTTTCAGACGGTAGTAAATTTAATAGCCATGATAAAGCTTTCAAGAGTGTCGTTTTCCTTTTTCTGTAAAAGATTATTGTCTCAGACATTTTTTGTTTGTTTGTATTGTCTTTTTCTTTTGAGTTTGTTAAAAATACTTTTTAAATGTGTCCTTATTGTAAATTCTTCTTGAACTTCAAAATAAAAAACTGGGCATTTTCAATGCAGATTGCTGAGTTTCAGAAATGCAGAATTTTAACCGTGAGACAGAGAGAAGCCACAACAAGGTCTCTGTAGGATTAGCACTATTATTTTTGCAGCTTCTCAAAGCAATACATGTTAGACTGCTGTGTCTGTTTTATTGCAAATTGTAATAATTGACTTATATATATAAAATTCCATTTAGATGTGTGCCTTTTTTTGTTTAGATGCTTTGCACAACAATGTCACTTCTGTCCGTTTCTCTTTTGCAGAAGTGGAACAGATGGCCATTGACTGGTTAACAGGGAACTTCTATTTTGTTGACCGTGTCATGGGCAGGATATTTGTCTGTGACCACGGTGGAGAAACATGTGTTACTGTTGTACAACTAGACCTACTGAATCCTAAAGGGATAGCCCTGGATCCTCTCATGGGGTGAGTTTACCAGCCTGCAACCCAACTTCTGTCAAAGCTCCGCGTGTTCATTTGTCATCTTCCACAGTATACATGAAAATCACTATTTTTAACAAGTGACTCTGGAAAATAGGTTGCGTTCAAATATTTTAAAATGATTTTCTGTTCTTTGACTCAGCCCTTTTCCCTCTGAGCTGTGCATTTTGACTTGAAGCTCATCGTGCTTCTGACAGCTTCTACTGTCCAGACATTCATCTGTATTCACGGATTTCACCGCACATGCCACAGAAGAAAATGCCCCTGCAGGCCTTTTCCATTACAGGATTTTTGTCTTTGAAGATAGAGGAAAAACACATTTTCCTTTCAGGGGAAAGCTCGAACATTTTACAGCATGGGGCTGGCAGTCTCCTGAATCAGAATTTATTTTGTAGGATTCTTAGCATTATTGCTATGACAGAATGCAGAAAAGCAGCAAATGATTTAAATAAACTGCATGCACCAGCTGTATCAAACTGTGAACCAATTATTAGCGACTCAGTCCTTTCTGCGCTGATGGCTTTTAGTTTGCAAGAAAACAGCAGAGCTGTTATATTGCAGGGACACAAGGGTAGACGGCAAACTCGAATTCAAAGCACAATTCTAACAATCTTTTTTGGGGATAGATTTTACAGTTAATAGTAATGACAAACTTGTTCTCGGAAGACAAATGTGTATTTTGCACCGATGCTTGTGGCTAAAATAGTGCTCACAATATTCAGACTTCACTGTAAGTGGAGGCACTTGATGCTGCAGGTCTGAAGCAGTTTTGTTACTCAGTCATGAGCGTTTCCCCTAAGGCCAAGACAAAACTTTATAAATGTTGCATTTTAACACACTTCATAATTAATCTGAAACTTGATGCAGAACTGCATGAGCGCTTTGTTGGTTTCTGTTTTAAGAACTGTCTGTGGCTCAATAACCTGGGCTACCATTAAGTCTAATCAAAATAATTTGTTGTTGGTTTTTTGAGGACATGACATGTTTCGGTCTGGTTGGCTGCATCTTTTTGCTCTCATTAAATGCTGGTCAGTCACTGGAATATGTTCTGCCTTCTAGTGAATGTATTGTTTCTGATGGCTCCCTGTGACTCCTCCTTTTCATGTTCTACTGTAAGTCAACATGGTTTTTGAGTGATTTTGGTATACTATAACACCTGATCACACTTTAGGTTACTGGGCAGATTGACTGTATAAGACAGAAGTTTGCTGAGCACTCATCTCTTGACTCTAATTGGTGAGAAATAGGTACAGCTGTTTCTGAAGCAGTGGACCTGAGAGAGGTCTGTCAGCCTGAATCAATGGAGTGAAAACAAAAGAAATGAGGGAGGTGTTAGATAGCAGCACAGCAGGAGGAACAGTGTTCAAGTATATGCCCTGGTTTGGAACTCCGCTTTTGTTCATGTTTGACTCTCTTGACGGCTCCCTGCCTCTCTTTTTGATCACGGCAATTTTGCTTAGCTTTTTTTAGAACAGGTTTTTATTGGACAGTCTTTTTGTCTTTTTTTCTCAGAAAGAACATTTCAATATTAGAATTTGTGTATTAGCAAAAACCTAATCAGTACTACACAAAAAAGCTCATTATGCAATAAATTCTAGGCCTTTAATTGACATTTTGTTATCTGCTGCTCTTTCTTGTTTGTGAAACAGGTCTTAATGCAATCACAGCTGAATTGCATTCATTAAAAGTAAATGAAAATTTAAATAAAATGTAAAAAATCCAGGAAGCTATATTTGTTTTTAAGTGAATATGAAAGATTTGTTTCCTTCAAGAAGACAAAAATATGTCAGAATATGATAATGTGAATGTTCCTTCAAAATCGGAGGTAAGCAAGAGAAGTAAACAGTCTCTTGCTGTTTTTATATTAAAGTATATATTACAAAATAAAAGTACAAACACATACACAGTCACAAAATAACCTTAGACACTCTAACCAGTACGGTACATTGATTGACAGCTGTAATCAGCCAGTCTTCTGTTTCACTGTAAGACATCTGCCTCTTTTTACGCTTCCCATCCAGATATTTTTTTTGTCTTTTTTTATCATGGGACTCATTTGCAGAATCCAACATGGATCTTTTTGTGACAGTGGAATGCAAAAACACAGCATCAGCACCATCTTAATCCCTGAAAGGAATCATTGATATGCCACATAGAAGTGCACCTGTTTGGAGTTCTGGGTTCCTTGCTGATGCAGCCTTTTTTTTTTTTTAGTCCAGCTAGGTCCAGGGTTCAAAGGGCAACTCGTCTCTCCCATGACTTGACTTGTGCAGATTAAGTGAGCTTCCTGCCGTTCTTTCGCTGTAGCTTGTTATCCAGAGAAAGTATTGGAGCTCTTTTCACACAAAGCGCCAGAAGCAGAGCATAGAAAGCCTTCCATAATGATTACTGAAAGTGCAGACCTGAGCAAGTTTTAATACTTCAGTGACAATGCATAAAATATCTTTTCTTAGAGAAAGAGAACAAAAGACAAAAAGAAAATCATTGAATTTGCTGTCATTGTTGCAATAAACTAAAAGTCAACACAAATAAAATGTGAAAATGTTTTGACTGCTTAGATTAGGAACAGTGTATAGTGCAAACAAAGTTAAGAAAACAAATATTTTACATCAGTGACTATTGTTATATCATTAATACAGAATATACAGTGTAAAAAATACAACAAATAATGTCAAGAGCTGTGTTTATTTAGTTTCTTATTTTTGTATTTTTCAAAGTCTGTTTCTGTTTTGTATTGTGTGTTGGTTCTGTTTTCATGTTTTTAGTTCAATGTTTTCTGCTGGTCTCTCCTGCCTGTCTCTGAACTGGCCCCGCCCACTTTCACCTGTTCTTTATGTCCCTCCTCAGGTGTTTCTTGTTAGCTCCTCGTTAGTCTCCTTTATACTCTGTTCCTTGTCCTCGCTCTGTGTTGGTTCTCTGTAGTGTTACCACAGCATTTTATGGTGTCCACGTGTCTTTGGTCAAGCCTGTTTATTTTATTTTATTTTAGTTTTTTTTTTTCTTGGTCTCCAAGCAACATCCTTTGTGTGTAAGTCATTTTTTGTTGCCATGTCAGCTGTTATTTGTTAATAAAATACCTTTTTTGTTAAGCTTAAGATCTGTCATTGAGTCTACATTTGGGGTTCAACCTAAAGTTTAAAAACATGACAAGTAAGATGGATAATTTCAGTTACTAACTGGTGTTTTAAATATACTTTATATTTGTTTTAAGTGCAAATTTAAATCTGGAAGGATGGTTTGAGTATGTTTGGAATAACAAAAATGCAATCATTGGGTATTGTTTTATTTTATTTTATTCTTTTGTGACATTTAATTTTGAAGGTTTTCCAAATTCAACAAAAAGTAATCAAAGTGACTTTTAAATAACCAATCATATTATTCAAGGTTGTGTCAATTGTCCTCAATTTCCCTTCAGGGATTATTAAAATTTATATTCATTCATTCATTCATTCATTCAATTGTCTTATGATAAACATACCGTTGATTGTAGAAACAAAGACAAAATATGCAAACGTGTGCAAGGGAAGATGTAGTATATCCCTCCATGCAGTAGTTGTGATTCATCGTATGCAAGTTGAAAGCATGTGGTCTAAAGAGAGGACATAAAAAAACCAAAAACACTTTACATTTGCAGTTAAATAGACAACCATCTGTGTGGCATTTAATTCTATAAACACTCCTGTCCTCTCCAGAATGATGTTCTTCACTGACTATGGGAATGTGGCCAAGGTTGAACGCTGCAACATGGATGGCACCAACCGGAGCCGACTGGTGGATTATAAAATCGAGCAGCCCACTGCTGTGGCATTGGATGTAGTCAAGAAGCTGGTATATTGGGCGGATGCCTACCTGGATTACATCGATGTGGTGGATTACCACGGCAAGAACAGGCACACCATTATCCACGGGTCCCAAGTGAGTGTCACATTTCACTGTGAGCTCTGCGTGTTCGTCTTCCATGAATTACACATTTCAAAAAACTGTTATAGACAACTATAAGTGGCTTTTCTGATCAGTGCCACATTTCTATTCATTCAAAAAAATTAAGACATGACAGAAGCTTCTTGGGTATTTTTTTTATTTTTATTATTGCATTATGCTACAAGACAGGTGGTACATTCAAAGTCTGGTGTCATAATTCACTCTTCATTTTTATAGAAAAGGTCTTTTAAAACCTTGATTTATTAAATAGAAGGAACTGAGCCACATGTGGAGCTGTCTTCCAAATGAGCGTATCAATAGTCTCTCCCATGTAGTACACGTTTAATTCCTTTCATCACACATTATGATTATTCATTAAGACTATTTCAACCAACTTGGACTAAGAATTCACCCTTTATATGAAAAAAGAGCATACATTTCAAGCACTTTATTATGTTGACAGGTGTTCTTTGCATAATACTGCCTTATTCACATTTGCTGGGACCCTCATTAGAACGAGGATCTTGATATTGTTGCATCTGAATATCAAATGTCATGCAGATTTATTTTCTCTTATAAACATTTTTTATGCCATAAACAGTGGTATCAGTCATAAGAAGCAGCTGTTTTACTCAATTTTCAGTCTGCAGAAAATAATTATTTCTTTATGTGCAGAGGTGTTATGTTCTTTCTTTTACTTATTGTCAAGTGCATTTTGCAGTTTGTGGTTCATGTCGTTTAACACGTGATCATTTGTTGTTTCTTTGAGTTTTGCCATTATAGTTGTGTTAAACTTCCTTAAACTTCATATTTCCTTTTTGTTCTCTTTTAATTAATTCTGTCATCGTTTAGTATTGAAAAAAATAAATAAATGTGCTGCATTCAAGCTTGCATTAACAGAATATACAAATGTTACTATGTGTAAGTTTACTTTAAAAATCTTGTAAAAGTGGATTTCTACCCATATCCCACAGAGAGGTAAATAATAAAGTGATTTTTTTTTTAATGCACATTTCCTGATTGCACTGATGTTAGGTGTGGACCAATGAGCTTAAGTGTATTTCCTGTAAACATCGCTCATCCGGCCATGTTGCTTTGTGTCATTGTCAGCCTGCTAAATGTAGCATGGAGGCTGTTGTGTCAGGGCCAGTGGTCTCTCTGTGGAGCCCAGCTTTTGACCCTGAATGGGCTGCCAAATGCGTCAGACAGCCACCCCACCAGTTCCCATCCTCCTAATGCCTGACGCATGTTTGCAAAAGTTATCATGGATTCTGTTTTGTTGTTGAACTCCCGTTGTTTTGGCTACTTCTTGGGTTTGAAAAAAATATGTATAAAAAAATAAGTATAATAAAAGGCCATGACTTTTTCAGGTGTCGTACATATATGGATTTGCTGTGTTTGAAGACTACCTCTTTGCCATCCACTCTGACCCTTCCAAAGGGAGTTCAGCTGCAGAGCTTCTGCAGGTGCACAGATTCAACATCACAGCAGACAGCAAGACACTCGCCTCCCTGGGGAATTCTAGAGGACTGCGTGTTTACCACAAACTCGCTCAGCCGAAAGGTAAAGGACGTTTTCCATTAAATAAACATTTGCAATATGTGTAATGATTCAGCCCATATGACTCACACGCTGCAGTCTGATAGATTTGAGAACAGGATGCTTTGCTGGATTAAAAAGAAAATAAATATATTTTGTCTGTTCCTGATTTTGCCCACAGTTAGGAGCCATGCGTGTGAAATGGATGCATTTGGAAAGCCAGGAGGATGTTCACAAATTTGTCTCCTGAGTGGAAGTTACAAGTCTAAAACTTGTCGCTGTCGTATTGGCTACAGCCTGGGCTTTGATGGGAAATCCTGTAAAAGTTAGTATATGTTTTTCTTTAGCTTTTTTTTTGGCGTGCATACTAATTTTAACAAAAAATGTCATAATGCTTTTAAAAAAACATGTTACATTTTGAGGATTTTATCAGTTCATCTTCAGGCCACAGGTTAGTTATAAAATAATTACCATCACAGTTGGTGAATTCTATGGTATATTGCTTTATATGTCCTTTATAGTTTTAAGTCTTTCTGCATTTGTTGCCAATCTGCATTTTTAGGATTACAACAAGGCACAATGGTCTCTCAGACTGTATAGCTTTTCATTGACTAAATATTAAGCAGCATTTAATATCAACCTTCATTGGTTACAAGTAAATGGTTAGACTTGAAGAGCTAAGAATTTTTGAAACTGTATTATTATCATTAGTATCACTATCTCTGCATTTCACTGTTTTGATTAGGTGGAGGTAAAAGTGTCTGCTTTTGCAGGACTTTTTCACATCTCAATCTGACCAGATGAAAAGGATGAGAACAATCACCGTGTTTCAAAATTTTCCTAAGTGTCTTTTATCCATTGAGCTCAAGTTGTTCGGTTTGACCTTACAATTAAAGAACTGCCCTTGAGAGATTTTGAGAATATTTTCAGAAGGAATATTCAGAATTAGCCTTGGGCGTCATTCATTTATTAGAGTACACAAGCTCAGATGGAGAGGCAAGGTTCTTAAAGGTCTTGGCACATCTGTGTTGCTCTGCATTGATGCTATGCACAGCTTGGATGTTAAGAATGATTAAGAGTGACAAGTGCAGCCATTGTCTGCGTTTCACTTTGATGCTACTTTGTTCATCAATGGGTTTCACGCTTTTTCATCCTTGTGAACTATGCTGTAGTTGTGCCTTTTGTGGTTCAAGCTACATTTTACCTAGGAAGCATTGAACATATTCATAGTCTCACTAAAAAGAATTGATGTAGTCTTCTGTTTGTTTTAAATGCACCCAAGCCTATCTTCCTAGACACTGTTTGTATTAAATTCCTATAATCTCTTACTTTATACTGGGTGAGAGATAAGTAAATGGGCATGAATTTGAAGCAAATAAATAAAATAAAGTTCTGATTAGATTGAAGCCATGACAATTTTTGAGTTTGCTGTTTTTTAATGTTTACATAAACGCTGAAAGATAACTTCAAAGACATAGTTTAGGTTTGAACAGTGAACAGTTTTGCAATACAATGTATTCATATTCACTCACCAACAAAATATTTTTCAGTTAAATTATTTTTCTGTCAGTAAAATCACAGTATTGGCCAAATAGTATTTTATTACTGCTAAGTAACTGTTAAAAGGAAAAATAAATAAATAATGGCAGTTTATAAAAATGCAGAACACCAAACAAAAAAAAAAAGATAAACTATTTAGTTTAACAGCATGACCATCAACAGAAACAAAATGCAGCCAGTGTCCAGGAGTAATGCTTGTGCCTTCTCTACTGCATCTGTAGCACTGCTTTCTTCGCTCTTACTTTAATTTGTTACTTTATCTGCAGCTTTTGTTGGCCTGACAGTATAGAAATGCGATGCATTTACAAATATGTTTGTGCAGGCAAATCTAAGTTAAACATGACATACTTCCTGTCTGAATTTCCTGTGGTTCTTGCTTTAAGCTGATTCCTTTTCATAAACCATAATTTTGCATACTCTAACAATGGTTTCTGTGGATTGCCATTTTTGCTGTTGCATACACCCTGAGTGATTGTATTTCAAGTACCATTTGAGCTTTGGAAATGTTAGTGCCCTACCTACTTACCTGCATATCTACCTATCCAGCCATCATCCATCTATGATTGCTTGATATTTATGTTAGGTAGTCTTTTAACTGTACTCTTTGCAACATTATTCCTTTGTTTGGCACTGAACCTCGCTGTGCTACTAAATGTAAAGCATTGCAACTCATGTGGGCTTCTAGAAAGTGTTATGTCAAAACTCATCTTTGAGTGTAGGTTTGAACAGGTTGCACAAAGGAATGGCAATAAAATAATGAGCTTGCTTAAAATCAATATCATGCTTATAAGAAGAAATGTAAACTAGATACCTTGATTAAAAACTCCATTAGTTTTGTTTAACACATTCATTATTGAGAGTTCATTTTATTTTATTTTTTTAAATCTTTTTTTTTATTATTTTGTTTCTTTCCCTCACAATTTTTTTTTTATCTAGATTTTTTTTCTTCTTTTTTGAAGTACCACAAAGATGAGAGAACAATTTAACTACCGAAGAACACATAAATGTCTCTCATAATTAACGAATAAATGAGAATCTAAATTTCAGGTTTTGTGATAACATTCGTTGGAACTCAAGCACAAACATTTGTCCTAAAGTACTTCCTGAACCCTGAAATGGTCAGCTGGCCTTTCCTGACTTGAGGCTCATCTGTTTCAAACTTTTAGAAAGAGACAAACCTTCATAGTCAACTTTTTCATACAACTCATAGACTATTTCCAATGATAATATGTACTATTCATTATTATTTAAAAAATGCCCTGTATTGCTGCTCTTTTTAATCTTGTGCCTGTAAAGGTCATGTGTTTTAATAGAGCTGAGGAAGTGGCATGTGTGCATAGCCGAAGGCTGACTGTAATAAAGATGAGACCTGGTGAATAAAGCTTTATCTAAATGTGACATTCTGGTATCGACCTGTTGGAAGCGTGATAGATTATTGCCATAATGAGGTTTTAAGTTTCCCTGCATTTGTTGGCTGGTCTGATCAATCGCTGGACATTGTGTAGTTGACAATAAAAGCCGAAGATCAAATTGATGACACAATTTGAGGGCCTACCACATTTCGATCAGGCTAATGGGGCTATGGGAGCTTTTGCATGACACATTTGATTTATTGTACCCCCTCGTAGATGTTCTGATGACACCAGCTATCTCTCTCTTGCTCTGGCTTTCAGTCTTCCTAAGCATAATGAGATTTGGTGTTAAATGATGCCTTTTTTCATGCAGCAGTCACTGTTGGGCTTTGATATCTGGGTCTCTTGCAATGCTTAATTGTCTCCTGGGTAGTTGGTCTCTCCCTCATAAAATGATAAATTGAAGTGAGGCATGTGTGGTCCTCACCCTCAGCATCCTAGTCTCCTGGGTAGGGGCTGAGAGCGGGGAGAGGTCTGCTTCTCTCAATGGAAGCCCTACTTCATTTCTCTTTTGCCTCTTCAGAGGTTCCCAAAGGGTTCGAGAATATGCAGTCCCCTGCGCCATTGGGAGGCCACTGTGGAACTGCCTCAGCTCTAGGGTTTCCTCTTTGCTTTCCTTACCAAGGCCCAGTTATTTTAGATTGGAAACAGTATTCATAGCCAAGGTAAGTATTGCAATGGTCTGTTTACTTAAGCATTTTACTACTTTCCTGGCAGTGTTGCAGCAAGATTCTGATTGAGGGTGGAAAGTATAGCCATTGGCACTGATTACTGACTCCATTAGGGTAAAAAGTGGCCAAAGCCTTCGAAAAGATATACGAACAATGTGGTTGGTAAGAGGGTTTAATGCAAGGATCAGCACTGATAAATTAGACCAATTATTGACATTAAAAGTAAAAACAGGGGTTTGTCCTTTCTTGCTTTGTAGAGCCCCAAAACGATTTCTTCCTCTTCTATGGTAAGGGACGCCCAGGGGTCATCCGAGGCCTGGATATGAACATCAAATCCAGTGACGAGCACATGGTGCCGATTGAAGACCTGGTCAACCCTCGAGCAATTGACTACCATGCAGAAATGGGACACATTTACTTTGCTGACACCACCAGTTTCCTTATTGGGCGTCAAAAAATAGATGGAAGCAGCAGAGAGACAAGCCTCAAAGATGGTTAGTCTAAATAAAGTTTACATGAAATATAGCTTTTTCTGCTCAATAAAACACTGTAAACACTGTATACTGTTATACAGCATATTTTATTAGAAAACCTTTGAGAAAATAATTTTTTTCCAATTTAAAACTACTTTAAAGACAGATGTTGTTTTATTTTTCAAAAAAATTGTTTTGTCTAACTGAAGTATTTTGGTTTTATATTTATTTTAAATATCTTTAGAAAAGTTTCCTAGGTAACAATTACGTGTCTTAATTTGACTAATTATCTGGTACTGACTCTGTTGTAGAACTTGACAATGTTGAAGGTATTTCTGTGGATTGGATTGGAAACAACTTATACTGGACCAACGATGGGTACAGGAAGACAATCAGTGTGGCCAGTCTGGAAAGAGCATCCCAGACCAGAAAGACACTGTTGGAAGGAAATATGTCCCACCCCCGGGCCATTGTGGTTGATCCAATTAACTGGTAAGTAAAATAAAAAAAAAAAGATAAAAAAGGATAAAATGTATGGCTAAGATAAATACATAATATAGGTAAAATCTAATGAGATAGTGTGTATATAGTAACAATATAACGTAGAAAACACTGTTCTGTCGTGAAGGGCCATCGAATAGTTTGTGGGATAGAGAAAGTTTAGCAATACCTGTTTTCAGCACTTTTGTGTGTTTTAGTAATTTAAACACTCATCTTTTTTGTTTGCTTATCATTGCCATTACTTCAAATGTTATTCTTGGAAATGATCAGTTTTATAAAGGCTTTACTGTGACCTAAAATCACATCAAACGTCACAGTAAATGCATTCCAAAAATTTGCGTAGTAAATGAACACGCATCATCTTTTGTTAATGAAACACCTTGATAGGCCGCTACTCAATAAAACTCCAAGAAAAGTTTCTTCCATATCTATGACTTAAATAACCCCCAAATATCTGTTTAATTGATCAGACTATAAAACCCTCATAGATCATATTTTCAAAAATTCAGCCTAAATACATTTGTGGTTGTATCTGCCAGCAGACATGGTAATTAACATATAGACTTGATGCTGCAAAACTCCAATTCAATGAGTGTCTTAAGGATCTTAAGGATTAACACTTTAAGGCTTAAATCGTATTACCGCCCACCAAATCCATAGCAGTCAGAGATTAGTTTTCAAGCCTCCAGGGATTGTTCCAAACATTTTGCTATACATAGCTTTTTTAGGCACATGTATCCAACCACAACCTAAACTTGTTCTTTGGTCTTTTTTCCTTTAGTCTCCAACATTATTTAGTACTTTCAAATTGTAAACACTCTAATAATAGCCTTTGTGTTTATTTTTGGGTTTTTTTTTTGGTTGGGGGGTGTTGTTACTTGTAAGAGAGTTGCAACTGGGATATATTTTTTAATAAGTTTTCATGAGGTAACAACAGAAAGTAGCATAAGTGTTACAAATATACAATGTTTTTATTCTCATTGAATTGGACACTTATATTAATACCCCTTTATTCAATATTGACTTTATTAGAAATTATATCAGATCAGTGAAACAAAAATCTTTATAAAAACATTGATTTTTTTGAATGTAGTTTTTCTTTATCACTTTGTGGCATCATTAGTGTGTAAGCATATGCATGTTGTATTAATAATTCATGAAATCATTTTGACGGCTCAGGGACAGAAAGTCTTTATTCACCTCCATACCTTTTTTTGTTTCATCTTTCCTGAACTAGCCCTCAACTGTGATGAGAAACAGCGGGAGCGTGGCTCAGCCAGCAACTCTTAAAAAAGCAAATCTCCAGGGACTGGTTACTACAGAGGCGATCTCATCAAATTATTGATCTAGTCATGTTTTATAAACCTCTGCCTAATTTAGATGTGTCGTCTCAACATACTCAATGCACAGTTGTATCTTTTAATGATTTCTTTTGTCTCCAAATATAAAGGCAGGCAACTAAGTTGAAAACTATTGTGATTTATAAGGTTACAGTGTGTCTTTAACTACATGATGTGTTCTTTATGATTTTTACAGCATAGTACAATCCTCATGTTTTTCCATGGGCATAACAAAAGTCAAAAGACACATTTCATACTGACATAAAACAGATTATTTTGACAGAAGCTCGAAAAAAAGGTGCTGTCACATCTGTATTGATTGATAAGAAATAAAAGCAGAGAGGAGGCAAGTGGAGGCAGCAGCAAGCATAGCTATTTTATATCAGCATGTCAGAGACGAATGAGAAGCAAAAATACCTGTCGGACTTTGAATATAAGATGATCAGTGTTCAGGGTGAAAGCTGATGATGTTGCTGCACTCCTGCATGACATATTCGAGCCAAATTGAAGGTGATGACTCATGTTTCTATATTAGTGTAATAACATCTGGTACTGGATGTGTCCACCTCTCTGTTTGACAGCTGGATGTACTGGACAGACTGGGAAGAGGATGAGGTCAATGACAGCATAGGGCGAATAGAAAAGGCCTGGATGGATGGATCCAATCGGCACATTTTTGTCACCTCCAACATGCTGTGGCCCAATGGTCTGACACTGGACCACAGTACCAGTACTATGTACTGGTGTGATGCATACTATGATCACATTGAGAAGATTCATCTCAATGGAACAGGAAGAATGGTAAGTTTTAATATCCATGCTAAATGTTAAAACATTTTTTTTCCTGTTTCAAAGTCAAATAGATGTTTGATGTTTTTAATTATGAAGTTAATAACTGAGTTATTGAAAACATCAATCTTGCACATATAATCAGTGACTTAAAAATGATTATTAGGACCCAAGCCTGCTTTCAAAACTTTAGTAGAGATAGTGTTAATCTTCAAAATTGAGAAAATAAAAAAATAAAAAACTCTCATCCTCCTAAACAACTGCCAACAGAACACGTTGCTTCCGTTGACTGCCGGGACATTAACTGGGACATTAATAATAATGAATTATTTGCAAATGATCTCTCAGTCATTGCCAAGATTCTATCAAATATTATTACAAGCAGGCAGTTCTACCTAGATACATTTGTACAGAGAAATTAAGTAGCATTCATCATGCCCTGAATAATATCTAAGCCCATATTCAAACAGTTAGACAGTTAGTTCAAACAGTTAGTCTTAGAGATGATTGATTTTTTTCTGTTGCTGCTCTCCCTCTGTCTCCTTCCTAATCCTTTGGTTACATTGCGTGTTGTTTTGTGCTGCAGGTGGTGTACAAAGGAAAAGAGTTGAACCATCCTTTTGGAATCTCTCATTATCGTAATTTCATCTTTTGGACGGAGTACATGAACGCTTCTGTATTCCAGTTGGACTTGTCCACAGGCGATGTCACTCTGCTGCGGAGCGAGAGACCACCCTTGTTTGGCCTGCGTGTCTATGATGCACAAAGTCAACAAGGTCGGCTGCTTTCACTCATTTAGAGTTTTTATTTAGTGCTGCTGAATCGTGAATTCCTTCCTTAATAGTAAAAGTGGCTGTTCTGCACTGGAAATAGGACCTCTCCGTGCTGAGTGTCTAGAATCGTATGTTTCTCATATGCATTGTAGTCAGAGAAGAGCCAGCTTGTCTCCCATTAAATGGGGGAGGGGGGTGGGGGGTCTGCATTA
>JAVKLF010000132.1:4347227-4358541 GCA_034783495.1 Millerichthys robustus
AAAAATGTGTTAAGCAACTGAAACTATGAAATAATAAAACATGCCCTAAAAATGCATGTTGTGCATTTTATGAACTATAAAATAAAGCTTTCTGTCCATAAGAGGTTTTAAAGTGCTTTAAATTTACTGAACAGTTTGACAGTATATGCAGAGCTTAGTGACGCAGAGCTAAAACATAAAATGCTGGTCAGAGAACAGAACTTGCATCAGGTTCTCAAACAATTTTGCCACATCTGGATTGTTTGCATGTTGAGCCTTAATTTATAATTATGATGTTCTAATTCTCAATAATATTATGTTTTAAACACTGAGGTTTCATCTAATTTGAATAATCCTACTGTGGAATTAATAATGAACTTAAATAGCTGTTCATTCAGCTACTTTTTACTTAAAAAACAAATAACATTGAGTTTAATATATCTAGTTTTCACTTACACAAACAGAATAGACATTTATTTATTAAACTTGAGTTCACAGATGTCATCCTCCTTTGTTGACAACTTGACAACAAAATATCTTAGAAAGAAGATCGAGACACTGATGTACCCAAACCCACTCAGATCCACACCAAACACTCAACAGATCTTCAGCTTCACATGTCAGTTTACATTGATCTGACACAGGTAGAAACAAACCAAAGAAAGGCACACACACAAAACATCTATATGTTGCAATGCAACCTTGACACATCTCAGATGTTTGGTGTTTTCTTTGCTGCTACTTCTTTATGGTTCCACCTGCAGGTACCTCCTAATTTCAGTTAGGGAACCACACTTTAACATTGTTGTCTTCTGTGGTCTTCAGCCCTTTGAACGACCAGTCAAACATTTGTTTTATTGAAAGGAACAGGAAATTGCTAAATGTGTTCTAGGTGGTTAAGGCTCAAACCATTAATTTCGTACCCTAAAATATTGACAATAAAATAATTATAATGTCACGAGAATATTCAATTGAAAGTTTATTGAGAAGAAATGTTGTTTTATTTTTTGTTGTTTGCATTTTCGTTTGTTCTTTGTGAAATCTCAAACTACAGGCAAGTGTATCACAAAGAGTTGGGTATGTGATGGGGACGTTGACTGTGAGGATCGCTCAGATGAAGAGTCGTGCGAGTCAGCTGTCTGCAAGCCACCCAAGTATCACTGTGCCAATGACACCTCAGTGTGCCTCACACCTGACAAGATCTGCAATGGCAAAGTAGACTGTGCTGACCGCTCCGATGAAGGACCCATCTGTGGTAATGTTTGTCTATTTTTAAGTGTATTCTTTTCATCCTGAAAGTATAATTATATATTCAAGTAAGTCTGTTGCTTAAAGCATAAAGACCTGAGAAGATTAAAGACCCACAGACGATTACTGAAAATTCCATTCCACCACCTTGGATTTGTTGGCTGCTGCTGCGTGTATTATTGCTGTGGGGAGGCTTTTGTTGAGGTTTCTAGTCTTTCCTGTTAAGGCAGCCCCACAAAGCTCCATGACAATACATCCCAAAGGTGTTTGATGGGTTTGGCTTCAGGCATGTCAACAGTGTCAGCAAGCCAAATGAAGTAATGGATGCAGCTCCTCTGCTTCGTACACAGAAATGCTAAAAATAAAAATGCAATTATTTAGTTTCTAAAAATTTGGAAACATTGCTTTGTCAAAAATAGCAACATGACTTTTTTTGTTATTTTATAGAGTTTGGTGCTGTTGTGGATTTTAAAAACAGTTTAGGCACATAGGGAATTTCAAAATAAGAAAATTTTCCTGACGATGATTCTCACAGCCCTACTACAACTAGTTGCATTTTTTTTTTCATTCAGTGCTTTATTATGGGATAGAGGGGATGTTGAAAATGTCCCAGTAGAGTCCTTCTGCATTCCCTATTTGACACTCTGCACCTAAAGCATGACAAGTAAGCAGTTTGTGTTGTCTCAGGGACCAAAGACTAGACATAAAGAAACCTTCTCTTTCAATAAAGGCAAATGTGCAACTGTTTGTCTAACAGCCTTCAGGGAGACTAAAGGGCCTCTCATGTGACTACATCCAGCCATTTAATGTGGTAAAGTAGGCAGTGTAAACATCAGGGCTCATTTTGTAGAGCATCACTAACCAACCCTCACTGAGATCCTGTGAGACCCTCAAGTATTATTGTGGCTGAAAAGAGGGCTTCTGGCTCATCTCAGATCATTAGTTTGTGTTCAGTGGATTGTCAAGGGTCTCCTTGATTTACACCAGATCAGCATGAATCAGAGATGATGGTAACAACCATGACCACATCAACCAATATTGTAGATGATAAGAAAACAGTTGTATTTCCTCTCAAAAGGCTGCCCTAACCACATAGCAAAATAATATAAATTTGTTATTGTTTATACATCTTCAACTTGCAGCTTTTAAAATATGTAAATCACTCATAGAATCCTAAAATCTGTCTGTATAATGTTCTGTGTAAGCTAAAGATTCTTCAAATCTGTGAAATCATGAATTTAAGGTAGAGACAAAAAACATCAGATCTCTCTCCTTACATTCACTCAGGCTTGAATCTGTTTCTAAATATTTCTACCCTTTCTGCACGGCAGATATGTGTCTCATAGCCAGAGGGGGCTGCAGTCACCAGTGCACGGTGGCACCAGGAAAAGGAGTCGTGTGTTCTTGTCCCCCTGGGCTTCACTTGGACTGGAGCAACAAGACGTGTGAGGTGGTGGACTACTGCAGCCATCACCTAAAGTGCAGCCAAGTGTGTGAGCAGTACAAGACCACAGTGAAGTGCTCCTGTTATCCCGGATGGATACTTGATTCCGATGGAGACAGCTGTCACAGCACAGGTAACAGAGCCTGGATTTTTAATGTTTGTTTTATGACGCCACTGGCTGTTTTGGTGCTTTATGTATTCAGTGAGACTGGGTTTTATGTTGGGACAAGCTGTATCTCGTCAATCTTTAATTCTGGAGTTGTTTTTTGTTGTGTAGAGCCTGTGAGTTCATAACAGATGAGCAGTTGTGACTGAATCAAGATTTTCTTTTTTTTTTTCTTTTTTTTATTAAACTGAAAAAAATATAAAACAAAAATGGAAAACCACACAAGGCAAACTTCAACATATCAGCATTTCTTGTGTGTGTTCTTAGTGGTAAAAGCATAAAAGTAGGGCTGTAAGCCTAGAAATGGATGTTGATTTAGAGCAGGTCAAATTCAATCATTTTAAAATCTGAAGAGGCACCACAGTGATGAGTCCTGTCGGTTTCCATCTGCTCTGATGCTGAGCGGAGGAAACGTGTTCTCTCGCCATAAACCGGAGAGCTTTGATGCTTCATTCAGTTGTGCAGAGATTCACCTCAAGCCTAACCCAATAGCAAAGGCGTTTCGCTAGAGCAGCACATCACAAATTCTAAATCTGCTTTTCTGATTGCTGTTACTGGATAATCCATTTGATGAGACTGCTTGGAAGCACTTGAAATACAATAGGGGCACACACGCTGTTGGCTTGTCACATTCTGATTTATGGACCTCGTTTTGATGACTTGCCTCTCTATTTCACTCCAGGATGGATGGCAGTTGCAGCTCTAATTATACAATAACACAGGGAAAAAAGTACAACATTTTCTTGTGAAGCTGATTACAATGTTGCTTGTTCATCATACATCAGATTTTGCATATAAACAAACATCCAAGTTTGTTAAAAAAATAAAACAGTCCTCTGTTCTGATTTTACAATTATGAAATATGTTGGCACAAACGTTTTTTTTTTGTTTCCTCAGAAAGCGTTACCACCAATTTATTTACTTTATTGTGCCACTCAAGTAAGGACACAAATACAGTATTTGTGTTCTGTACCTTTAGAAGTGACAATGCGTGGACTGTTTTATAGATGAGGCTTACAAAAAGCCATTTTACTGCTGGACATGTAGGTTGTTTGGAGAAAGTTGTCATGTTTTGTGTTTAAACTAATAAGATAAAAATGTATATACCACATCCAACAAACATTTGGTGGAATAAAGCAAGTATAAAAAGAAATAAACCATTTTTTTGCAACTATCATCTCACTTACGTATTGTGCATTTTGAACAAACACAAAACAGCAGAGGGAAAATAGCTGGGAACAAAGGAATCTGTCTTTTTGTAGAAATGTATGATAAAATCATCTATCTCTGTTTTCTGCTTTGACAGTACAGGACCTTGACATTAGCTGTAATTGAACCATCAATGATTTTATTATTTATACCTCTGCTATTCCTACTTTCACTTATCAAACTAACACAAAGCACAAGATGTGAGCATTTCCAGCTGGTTCGGAGTCTGTGGACTTCCAAATGTGATAAATTTGTCAGCAAACCTTTATCAGAAAGCCACAGGAATGATCGGTGCCTATATTCATCATATCAGCCCATACGATGTTGTGCCATGCTGAATACTGTTGTTATAGTATTTTCTCACAGCAAGCTGTTGATTGTAAAGAGCTCCACTTACAGTGACAAAGAACTGAAATGTTTAAGGTTTAGGCACAAAGTATGAATTGTTTGATATGGTGTTCATAGTGTGGGTAGGCAGGTCTCTGAATTAAAAAAAGACAATTTAAAACAAAGACAGGAACTATCCATCCATTGTCTTAAACACCGAAATGATAAAAAGGATGATTTTTTAATAGTGATTCTTCTTCAGAGTAAAACACAGCATACATCTCTCTTTAATATTTCACTGCCAGTTTGCTTCAAGATTTGCATGCTGTTGGTACTTAAAAATAAAAAAAGCTACCATAATTCATTGCAAGTTATATTTTCTGGGCAACTGTACAGTGAAAGGGAGGCAAAACATGGAAGAAACTGTGGGAGTGCAAACAAGGTGTTTCCACATAAAATGTATATTATAAGCTAATTAAAACAACTCCACTTTTAATGCAATTCTTCTCCTAACAGCACAAAGTTCTAATGTTTTGTTGTTCTTACAAATGCAGTGACCTACAATTACATATTTTCTCTAAACCACAGCACTTGATGGCCAAATTGTGAGTCCTTGTTAATCAAATGAGGTCAAAATAGGTTGAAGATGCAAAAATCTTTGTCTCTAATGTATGATGTCCCACAATGCCAATTCAGGGGAAAAATAATAATGCTAAAATATGGTTTTTGTGTCTTCCTGACTAGATCCTTTTGAAGCTTTCATAATTTTCTCAATCCGCCATGAAATCAGACGAATAGACCTTCACAGGAGAGACTACAGTCTGCTGGTGCCAGGGCTGAGGAACACCATTGCTTTGGATTTTCACTTTAACCACAGCTTTCTGTATTGGACGGATGTGGTGGAAGATAAGATTTACAGAGGAAAGCTCTCAGAGTCTGGTGGTATGCAGACACACAGCAAATACACCAATATACAAAATACTTAGTATGTGTGTGCTGATGTGCTGTCAGTCAGATAGTACTAATTGTATTTTTAGAACTACTGTATTGGATACTTAAAAATTGCTCCGAACAAGAATTTTATTTTGTTTTGCTGTCCTTACACGTATGATACTTAGTTCATAAAAACTGGGCTGATGTTGCCTCTTTCTGAAACTTTTATGAGTACTTTTATAGTACATTATCTTCTCCTCTTAAAATCATGAATCAGAACTTCTTGTAGCCACTGTGCTTTTGTGGGTGGCAGTTCTCTTGAATTTATTTCCCTCTGTGGAGCTGTAGCAATCAACTCATGCTGGTGCCCATTCCACCCTTTTGCGACACATTCATAAAAGACCAGACATCTCAGAATAATTTTACACAGCTGGATTATAAGTATGGTAGGGGAATTCATTTACCATGCTTAATGGAACCTTACAGGAAGCACTCATACTGTATAATAAAAAGTATTCCTATAGATTTTTCATTAAAAAAAAGGAAAAATAAATATTGTATTTACTAGCCATCCTTGTTCTCTGACTGAAACATATCTCAGTGGTCATGCTGTTGTCTTGTTAATATTTTCTTAGGAGTGACAGCGATTGAAGTGGTTGTGCAGCATGGTCTTGCCACCCCAGAGGGTCTGGCTGTGGACTGGATCACAGGAAAACTGTACTGGATTGACAGCAATTTGGACCAAATTGAGGTGGCCGAGCTGAACGGAGATATGCGCGCTACACTTATTGCAGGAGGCATGGAGCATCCTCGAGCCATCGCTCTTGACCCTGGACAGGGGTATGTTTATCACTGCTGACAGCCATAAGTACTGGGAATAATGGAAGAAAATGAATGTAGACTGTAACTTTTCTTTATTTGACTTTTGTGCGTTTGTTTGGTGTATAAAGATTTACTGTTAAGATGAACTGAGGCAGTTCTTTTGCACAACAATACAAAAATAATGTTTTGCTCTTTATTTCAGATAAGTAAAATGTGATTTAGTGAATACTCCCAACTTTTCTCGTTCTCTCCACATGCTTCACTGCTTTGTTCTTGATGAGCAGCAATGCTGTTCTTCAACACTTTAACCAATAACTTTTAAACAAAAAGCCAGTATTGTTTCTTCTTGCCTGAATTAGTTCCCTCTTGGCTTAACTCTCAATTTTGTCCTCATGTTTACCCTGCTGAGGTGGGAGGAAAGAATGTTTGTACAATTATGTGCCTGAATTCAAGCTTTTCATTTGCTACACTGATAAGAACAATTTTATTTTTCTTCAAAGTGAGAAAAGAGTGTGTATATCAATCATTGTGTTCAGACAATAGGGCTCATGATTCCATGTTTACAGAGGCTTTTTGACAACACACACAATATTTATTTATATATACAAAACACTATGAATGAATATTTCCATCTTAATAAAATAGCATGCAATAGTACTTGAGCATGTCATGTTACAAGAATGTATTTGATGCAGTAAAGTAGTAAAGTAGCAAGTCCTAATAGTAAATAGATAATCCTCCACATTTGTAAAGTTAATTTTCTTTATAACTGTTTAACATTAACATTAGGACACTGTTAAGAAATATTGAAAAATCAATTAACACACATTTATTTGTAACACACACACACACACGCACGCACGCACGCACGCACGCACGCACGCACGCATGCACGCACGCACACACACACACACACACACACACACGCACAGTGGTCAAAAAAGTAATTAAAAGAGATATGTACTTCAAATGACTGCATCCGCATTAGATCATATTGTTGTGAGAACTCTTCAGACAATTTCATTTTTTGTTGCTCTTCAAGTGTTGCTAATATTTCTAATTTAGCTCTTATTCCTGCTTGAAGTATCTGAGAAATAGCCAGTGGTTGGATACTTTGGCAAAACCTAGACATTCCAAAAATCAATTTAACACATTTAAGAAATGAGTTATATGCTCCAAGACTCTCCCCATTGTACTCTTTCACATTTGGGAGGATGACTACAGTACATTTCATGGCTGTGCAGAGTAGGATTAATGGGTGCTTTTGGTGCCTAAGGGCGCATTTCCATTACAGGGCAATAATTCTAATCTTATTACTTGAATCCACTCAAAGGAGTGGGTCATTGATCACAGAGGCCTTATCAAGTGAATACGGCTATCGATCTGGACACGGATATTTCTTCCTAACGCGGTTTTGTTGTCGTCAGTATGTGATTTAAACTTGAGCACCCATTTTCTTGTTCATTCAAGATGACTTAGTAGACCATGACTGGACACAGGTGAAATTCTTGGTCTAAGTCCTAGCATACTATCAAAACATTGTGCAGCTCTGGTTTTCCTTGGAAATTGAAGAGCAAACTTTGCAAGGTCTGGGGTTCCAAGCATGAAACCCATGAGATATGAAGTGATTTGCAGAAGACATGGCAGCCACATTACATTTGTAAATGCCACATTTCCATGTTTAAACACTGCCTTTTAGTCATCTAACTTAAAATGTAAAGGCCAGCCAAGTTAGCTATTGTTGAACCCAAGTCTGTCAGATCCAAAGTGACTGACAGCTAAAGTATACTGATTCAAATCATTCAATCAGCGAATTTAACAAAATAATGAGGGTTGTACCAAAATGCAATTACGTATATCCACATACGATTTATGTCTTCCGAACATAAAAAAAAAAAAGATATAAAGAAAATAATATTTTTTTTCACAAAACCTGAAACAAAAGTATTTTTTTCACTTAATATATTACATGGAAACCTGGTTCACATTGGTAATGATGGACATTTTGTCTGAGTGGTGAGTTATGCTAAAATAGATGGCCTTCAATTTCTAGGCCTGTCACTGATTTTGAGTTTCACTGAAAGACTGATGCAGTTATCAGACTTTCACCAGCATTTTTTGTGTTATTGCACCCAGACACAAAAATGTATATTCTGTTGTTTTTTTAAAGATGTTCTAAGTCTAACAAACAGGAATCTATCTGATTTGATTGTCTTGAAAGTTTTTGACTTTGCTAAATGACAATGAACAATGCTAACTGCTGCTTTTGGTTTTGGCTTTAAGGATTATGTTTTGGACTGACTGGGATGCTNNNTAAATGACAATGAACAATGCTAACTGCTGCTTTTGGTTTTGGCTTTAAGGATTATGTTTTGGACTGACTGGGATGCTACTTTTCCAAGAATTGAAGCTGCATCCATGAGTGGAGATGGGAGACACATTGTATTCAAAGATATGGAGATTGGGGCCTGGCCTAATGGGCTAACACTAGATCATCTGGAAAGGAGAATTGTTTGGACAGATGCACGGTTGGTAAATCTAAATTGCAGCTATTCACATTTCTCTTTACTACAAAAGATTCAGGACTCTCTGAAAAAAAAAATCATTGTTCCATTTTTTTAGTGTACATTAAATTATGCATGAAATGAATTTTTTAGAGATCTAAAGAAATGCTACCAGTTGTTTAAAAGGGACCTTGCACACTTTAATAGTCATATCGATTGACTTGAAGGGTTCAACTTTGATTTCTTTTCATCTTTACTTTTAGTGCAATAAATATGTTGTCCAATCTTTGTTTTGCATTCATTGTGTCTCTTCTGAACAGGTCCGATGCCATTTTTTCTGCACTCTATGATGGTAGTGGGGTCATAGAGATCCTTAAGGGCCATGAATACCTGTCGCATCCCTTTGCTGTGTCTCTCTTTGGAGGAAATGTCTACTGGACAGACTGGAGGACGAACACTTTAGCGAGAGCCAATAAGTGGACAGGGCAAAATGTCACAGTCATCCAGAAGACAAGTGCTCAACCTTTTGACTTGCAGATTTTCCATCCTAGCAGGCAGCCACAAGGTGAGAACAGTTATAGTGTTACTTAATATTGTTCTGAATTCTGCAGCTGTTTTATTTATTTATTTATAAAAGTCAAGCACATGCTGCAAAATATACTGTAGTGACAAAAGCACACAGAATAGTTAAATTGTGTTTGCCACTGCCTTCATTTGTGCTCAGTCAACCAGAATGTATCTTTGTGAAAAAAGGTTCTCATGTAGAGAATCAGCCAGTCAAGGTAATGACTTTCAAGCAAAATTGCCAGTGAATAATTACACAAAATGAATGGATCTATTATTTTTAAGCACACTTTTAGCATCTAGAATTTTTTTCATTACTATAATATGTATTTTTACATGCTCTATATGTTACAATACGGATCCACAAAATACAATATCAATTACTAATATTTATTTTGACTGGAAGCCAGTTTGTGCAGATTGTGCTGCAAAACACAGTGCCAAGTTTAAAATAAACAGTGCGCAATTAGTTTTTTGAGTAAATATATTATGATCATATTTTATTCCTCCAAAAAGAGGTTGTTAAAAATTGATTTTTTAATATTTACTAAAACAAATCTATTGGTATATAAAAAGCCACATGTGCCAACACTGTGTAATTTATGTATCTCTATCCCAATCATTTTTCTCTGCCATGCCAAGTTTCAGCATTATCTTCTTCAGCCCTCTGCATAAGTGAGCTACCATTCATAAATGAACATTAGTAGTAATCAGGTTTACATCTGTTCTGTGATTTTGCTGCCACACTATTATGAATCTGGTAATTCAAGGGTTTTCCTGCTGTTTATGCATTCTCTTGACTGTTCACAATGCACAAATCTGAATAAATAAGATTGCGTGGAAAAATACATGTGTCCACATATTTTAGAAAGGTAACTCAGCTGGGAAGAGTTGATTATTATCTTCTAGTCATAAAGATACATTCGTGAACATATGGATACAGTAAAAGAAGAGGCATAAGTAATTATGAATCTGAAAATAAACACCAAGAACTTGGTTGTCTTAGGAGCTGTTTAACAGATGTGGCAGTGGAGCTCCTCTGGAGGCCCATTACTTTATCATCTAAAATGAAAACCAAATTTTTAACATAATTGTTATTTCCTGCTGCTGCGATGGAAGATGGGGACCACCATGCATGTGTGTGCATGCGCGTGTTTTTTTTGTGCTTCATTTTAGGCAAATTTTCATTTATTTATTTAGTTGTCTTTTTCCCCCCTAAAATCAGTGAGACACAAGATAGCCTATTTCTTTATACTTCTGCTTTTACAGTATTGTTAGTTCTATCATTTATTTTCCAAATTGCTGCAAATATACCTGACAGTTTTAAGCAAACATCTTGGTCTTGTTGTCGTCGCCTGCCATCCCTCAAGAGCATGATTCCAGTCAGTGCAGAGCAGTTCAGATGGCTGCCTATTAGCACACTGAGTCAGCTGGGTGTTGTTTTGGGCCTGCAGAAAAAAAAAAAAAGTGATGCATACTTTTGTTGGTCTTATATCAGTCACATTTATGATGCAGTGGGATTATTACTGAAGAATCTTTGGAAATGAACTTTGAAAGAGCTTGTTCGGCATGAATCATCTAGAGAGCAAGGAGAATTGTTGTTTTTGAAGCATGAAATGTGACTTCAGAATGATAGGGAGCTATTAAACTGGGGGGACTTTTTTTTTCTTTTCTTGCTTAGGTGATTTATTCTTAACAAGTACAGTAAGAAATGCTAAGGAAAATAAATAACCCTAAATCCTAACAATACATTGCTGTTAGGAAACTGATTGGTTTAATTTGATGAGAAAGTTTTCTAGACCCTGCCTGAAGCTCAGAGTCAAGCATGATTCTTTTTTTTTAGTAACATGATAATAAAAATGTTAGTATAATGTTACTTTTATTCATTTTAAATCATTGTTGTATCAGTCATAGTCTTTTTAGGGAATATAAACAATTTTATTTTGCACAAATATAAGCAGAATTTCTTCAATAACCTTGTTTGGGCAAATAAAATAAAGATCTTCCAAATCAGTTTATATGATGTGAGTTTGATGTGGTTTAAAAGAAATAAGATTAAAGCATCATAAAACAGCATTTTATGATTTACCTACTAGAAACACATTATTATTATTATTA
>JAVKLF010000132.1:4387542-4406538 GCA_034783495.1 Millerichthys robustus
GATTACAGAAGGTTAATTAATGAGAGAGAGAGAGAGAGAGAGAGAGAGAGAGAGAGAGAGAGAGAGAGAGAGAGAGATTGATTTGTTAGTATACAATTTTTTTTTTCTATTGTGCATTTGATCTTTTGTTCTTTTTGGCTTCTATAAGTAGATATGTCCCTGTTTTCCTCTCAGGCACAGTGACTTGTGCCCCAGGGCTGTTCAGTTGCCCCGGATCTTATGCTTGTGTTCCCAAACGCTGGCTTTGCGATGGAGAAAGGGACTGCCCTGATGGGAGTGACGAACTGGCTGCAGCTGGCTGTGGTAAATCTTTTTAGTTTACAACAATAATGTCCTTGAATAACTTTAGATTACTTATAGCATCAATTAAAATCAAGCTCAGCTTTAGGGTAAGAAGAAACATGTATTTGAGAAGTCATGGATAATAGAATAATTGGAGGATTTTGCATAAATGAAGCCATCACTATGTGGTGCAATCAGTATTGTTTCTTCATTTATTCAAACCCGCTTACCAGTGGAAACATAATTAGAAAGTGCAAAACAATGTATTTGTGTCCAGTGAAAATATGTGTTCTAGACACTTTTTATAACATTAGAGGCAAAAAGAAGTTTAATATTTTGTTAAGACTTCAATCCATTTCTTTTCGTTCATCAGCACCCAACAACACGTGTGACGACAGCTCGTTTCGCTGCCACAACAAAGCGTGCATCCCCCAGCGATTCGTCTGTGACCATGATAACGACTGTGGAGATGGATCTGATGAGTCGATGGAATGTGGCACGTATATTTATCTCGCTCACTTGCTCCTAATATTCATCAGTGATTAATGAACACGGTTCCATTAAAAACTGCAGTTTTCAAGTTTGTGAAAACAAAGTGTATTTAAAAACTGTGGTGGACGGATTTACGTCTTGATGGATATATGCCAGCTTTAAGACAGATCAGAAACTGAAAAATGTAATACCCAAAATCAAGTGGAATAAAAACATGTATGCAGTTGGCAGATGTTTCTGATCTGAATGTGTTAAACACATGGTTGATGATCTAAGCTTTGTGGAACCACATGTATATGGTCAAAAAGAATAAACTCTGTAATTGACAGTGTTTTATACACATTCAAAATCTCAGTAACAATTGCCAAAGGTAAATGATTCGAAACATTTTTTTTTAAATTTGTTTTATTTTGTTTTGTTGCAAAAATTGTAAACCAAATAATCAGTTTCGTTAAGCCTCTTTAACCAAAAGAATTGCAGGTTCTTTTTGCAGCTGCTTTATTACACATTGCTCCACATATGCATTTGTTCTAATGCTTCTAAATATGCTGACACTCATGGTTTTCTTTGGACATTTACTATTTGCTGAACCTGAAGTGGAGGGAATTCTCTGTTGCAGCTTTGATTTATGATGACAGGCTGACAAAACCTGTATTTATTCTTGAAACATTGTCCTGCGCAGCTGTGAATACCATTATACCTCCAGATGGCTTGAATTGTTGATCAGCAATGATTCTATTTACACTAAAATAGTATCTCATTATGGTATCAACAGCGGTCATGGAAATTATTGGCTGTTGAGCTGTTTTACATAATTGACACTTAACTGCTGAAGTTTCACTCTAATCTAAAACTATGCTGCCTACAAGTCCAAGTGTCACTTGATAAGAAAGTGGCTCTCTTTCTGTCTTTCTTCAGTCTATCGCTCCTGTGGATCTGAGGAATTTCGCTGCGGGGATGGCCGCTGTCTTCTCAGCTCTCAGTGGGAGTGTGACGGTTATGCAGACTGTCCCGATCACTCCGACGAACTGCCTCTGAACCTTAAATGTCTTGCTGCAGGTAAGACTGCTGTTTAGCTCTCAGTGAGAATCTCTTCATCAGTGTCACCTGCAGCATCTCTCGCCAAGGAAACTGGTGGGTTCCTATAGGAGGAAACAAAAAAGGTTCCACAAGCAGGGAAGAATTCCTGAAAGGAATTAATTTGTCAAGATCCAATGTCAGGTCAATACCACTCCAAAGCTTTGTTAGAAAATCACAGGGTGTTGTGCCAGTGACAGCCATCTTTTGTTCTGTTCAGGAAGCTTGTGCAACGGCTCCTTCTTCATGTGTTCCAATGGACGCTGCATTTCTGAGGGGAATCTGTGTGATGGCAAAGATGACTGTGGAGATGGGTCAGATGAGAGTAACTGCAACGTGAACGAGTGTTTGAACCGTAGAGTCAGTGGGTGCACGCAGGATTGTCAGGATCTCACTGTGGGCTACAAGGTAAGTGACCAACAGTGTGGCTTGCATTACAATATCCGAGTATATCACCACAGAGCAAGATTTAATTTGAAGACTTTGCTGACCTGCTGTTCCACGCAGCAGTAACATTTCCATTTCAGTCGCAGGTAAAATATGGAGCTCATATGAGTAGTGGTGTGGACATGAATGATTAATGGCTGATAATAAATCAAGTCTAACTTTGCACATCATTAAACAGATAAAGCTGGGCGGGAGCGTATATACATGTGGTTTCTCACTTTTTAACCTTCAAAGCTGTAAGGAGGATGTGGATGTGTTGTTGATTAGCTGACAACTGTCTGAGTTCTCATTGTGTGCCATGTGCTGCTGTGGCATTGGTGGTATTTTGATATTGGGGTTAAATCCAGGTCATGGCCACAAACACTCAAGTGTTTTGGTAGCTGTCCCAACTGTCAAGGTGTGGCAGTTTTATTTATTCATGTCTGGATATTATTCTCCTTCATAAGTTGGCGTTTACTGCATGGGAAAAGTGTGTAAAAGCAGAGAAAACTGATTTTCCTTGTCATGACAGGGGCAGATCTGGGCAAAGTGCACATCAATGCAGACCTTTAGCTCATCCATTTGTGGTGTGAACAGGAAGATCAGCAGTAAGGCGGTCGAGGTTATAACTCTGGATAAGAAAAGGATTTACTGTTGGTGCAGTGCAGTGATACAGGCACTTGAAGTTATTTTTGGGGGGGGCCTTGGTCACTGAGGTGAGATTGAATTTTTGAGCCAAGAAATAGTGAAGTGCTTTTGTTGTCATCATATATGTTAGTTACCAGACTTTGGAGCACTTTTTTGTGAAACTCCAGCCTTTCTAAAAAAATACACTCTTTTAGTAGGTGGATATGTTTTTTATAGTCCTAATGAAATGAACAAAGAGATGAACAAATTACAATTACAACTCCGCTGAGATACAAAGCAATATCTCACTTTTAAGCCTTGTTTGTTTACAGTTGTTTTCATTGTGGCTTTTTCATAGGTGAAATGATGCAAGGTGTAAGCTAGTTTTTATTTTAATGCAAACAGTAAATTTAAAAGTCATAAATTAGTTTGGTATTAATTTAGCAGAATTAGTGACAATAGATATAAATTGTTTTTAAATGAAATATATGTATATGGGACACACTTTAAAAAAAACAACTTTAAATTCTAACACTTGGCATGAACATGCACTCCATTTTGACAAAAAATACTTGACCGCTGAAGTATGAGCTTTGTTTTGAGCATAGTCTAACCTGCCCGACTGACCTCTGATTGAAATGCTTCATACCTTGCTCGTCTTGCTGTCCTGCTTCATCCTGACCTTGCACTACACACACACCAACATATCGCACACACATAGCTCCCCTATTCAACATTAACCTCTATAAAGGCACAATCCTCTATATATAGTTTTTTTTTTTTCTGCATCCCAGCCCTAGTTTGTATTTATAATGAATGTTATCATTCTGCATTTTCATTTTAAAGTGTTTTATTATTATTATTATTTATTTTTTATATCAGTGTAAATGCTGGCCTGGTTTTCACCTGAAAGATGATGGGAAGACATGTGTGGATGTCGATGAATGCTCCACTACCCTCCCTTGTAGCCAGCGTTGCATCAACACCTATGGATCCTACAGATGCTTGTGTGTGGATGGGTATGAAGCTGTGGAGCGCAATCCTAACACATGCAAGGCACTGTCAGGTCAGCTTGACTTCAGATTTCTCAGCTTGAGGAGCTTTGCTTCATATCAGTTCAAATCCTCTGATGCTGCATGTTCTTTATACTTCAGCTGAGGAGCCTTTTCTTATTATGGCAGACCACCATGAAATCCGCAAACTGAGTGTGGATGGCTCAAATTACACAATCTTGAAACAAGTAAGTGACATTTAAAATGTTTCCTTCCATTCTTCTCACACTTATCTTGCTTTTGAGCTGTATACTGAAGAAAAGTATTGAAGCAAATGTGTGAATGTAATAAACAGAGTTTTCTTCAGGCGGCACTTCAATCGCTACATACTAGCAGGAGCTGACCTCATATTACTTTAACATACATTATTACACCTTTTTGTTCAGATCAGCCAGTAATTCTACTTATGTATCATTAGTGTTTAAATAAACATGTCCACCTACCACAATGAAGGCATTAATTGTTTGCCTCCAACATACAGACAAAGTGGGTTGGTAACTACAGGTTAATCAATGGGCTCTGGCTTTTAATAGAATCAGGTAAAATGTAGTCATTTAGATTCAGAGAAAAGCAGGTTGAAGTATTGTGTTGCAAAATAATTGTTTTACATTTGTTTTATCGTGTTTACCATAGTGGCAGCAGTTACTATGGAAACTATGCCCTCCAATAATTTTTGCTGGGGTGATAACAAAAAGTCGAAAAAGTCATCTGACCAACACTCACAGGCCTGCTGTTTTACTGTCACACTATGTGACTTGTGTTAGAAAGAAATGAGTCAAATAAGAACCAGGAAATCAATTGGGTATTGATGGCACTGTTAGGACAAAAAATGTGCAAATCATGCTATTTTTAGCTTAAATTGCCCTCTCACTCTCTCTCTTCTTGACTCTCCAATTGATAGCTTCTTGTCTGCAGGGTAAATTATAAAAAAAAACAAAAAACAATGCAGTCCAGTTGTAAAAGTGCTAAAACAATCATGTAGGTTTGATTTGTGCAATTGTTATTTGGTGTGCAGAAATGGTTTCCCCAGGACACTTTGGTGCCTGTCTGTGAAGGTGTTGATGATCTGATGAAGACATCTAATTTCGCCTGACAGATTATCTGACATCTTTTCAAAGCACCTACAGTGTGAGACAGCAGGGTGGCAACACTTGTTTGGTCTGACTGACAGTGAAATCTTATGAGCAAAACATTGACAAGAGCTACCTCACTGTACAGCTTTGATCAGACTTCAACTTGTTCTTCAACCACACTTCAAATTGTTTGTGTTGCAGAAAGTATTGGAACCTAAGGAAGAACCCAACAGAGGTCGATACAGCCTGTGCAGCAAATATAATTTAAAATTAAAAAAATAAATATATAAATAAAATTGCTTTAGTGGTAACTGCAGCCCACATCTATTACTGTATAATTGTGTTTATGCCAACTTTCTCACAGGGAACTTAACATGACCTATTTACATTTATGTTCTTTTTCATTGTGTTTTGTCTGTAATTCTCAGGGCCTTTTCAACATCATCCACCTAGATTTTGACTACAAGAAGGAATTTATCTATTGGGTCGACTCAACCAGGCCAAGTGGTAGAAAGATCAACAGAATGCGCCTCAATGGGAGTGACCTGAAGGTATTAAAGCATTTAGCTACTGTGACTAATTGCCACATGTTGCCTTGTTTTAATTTGTCCAGGAATCATTGGGTTTGGTTTACCATTTCGATTTCTACTTGCACCAACAAGCCTTGTCTTAATTCGGTAAAAAAAACTAAGAAAATCTAACTTTTTGATTTAGTATTTTGCGGACTATATAGGGAGTGACTCATTAGCACTTTTAGGACAAAGACAGGTTTCTTTTATTGTTTTTATAAGGGTAATTTTTATTTATTGTTCTGTCAGCGTGCTTGCTTGCTTAATTAGTAGTGAAAGTATTTGTGAATATATGTTATGGCTTGCAGATTAATGTGGTTTGCCTTTTATTCTAAAGGCATTCTTAGGGGTAATTGACAGGTTGGTCAAGGTCATGAGATTGGACCCTAGAGACAGGAGAAAATGGGACATCATCAGCATAATACCTCCTGGTCCCTCATTCCACATCTCATTAGTATTTGTATGATACGCAACAGGCTTATTCAGCTCTGTGACTTTCCCAGTCTCTGTTTCAGCCACTGCCGCAGCTTAGCAGTAGAACTAACAGCCTGAAACAGAGATCCAGGAGCTTCTGACATCAGGTTAATTAAAGAGTCACTGATATCCACAGTCACTCAAACAGATGTCCTGTAAAAGGAAGAAAAGAAAGAAAATCAGCAAAAAAAAAGGTCTTTGTTCTTTTTAAAGATAGACAGTTTAGCTGATGTGTGGCGAATAAAATGTAATTGCATCATACATTTTTTTTGGTAATTTTAATGCACCAGACTAATAGTGTTAACATTTTTGTTACATTTGTCCTTTTACTTGTACAATAAATAAATCTGCAGTATTAATATTATTATTTATTTACTTCATTTCTAAACTTTGTCACATGTAACTGAGTTAATTCCAATAATCTAAGTGGATTTTGTCTTTTTTTCATCCCAGGTTCCCATTGTTAAAATATTCACACTTTCTGGTTGCTGTAGTTACAAGCCATGGACACTTTTTGTTTTTCTTGGAAATGTTTCTATTCAACAAACTATGACAGAAATGTATCAAAGTGTTGTTTTTTTAGCAAGTTATATTCAAATTTATTTTATTTTTTCATGAAACATAATAATTTTCAGCCATACAGCAATTAAACCATAACAACTATACATAAAAAGTAACCACTTCTGTTTTTTTGCACCATGAGACAGTTTTTATTGCAGCTCCCAGGCAATAAATATCACTGTTTAGAGCTCTGTGCTGTCCAAACAGGCAGAAAACTTAGTGTTTTTGCCAAGACAATGTAGATCCATCGTGGTCCTTAATGACATATTCTGAAAGGTGCTGAAATTTGAAAAATAATGTTTGTTTTAGAAAGACTGGCTCTAGCTGCCAGCTGGCATGCTGATTTGACTCAGGCTCACATTGACTTAGAGGCTTTATAGAATTTCCTGGGGATTCCTTTCATTTTGTTTACTGCAATTAAATGGTATCATTTGTGAAATGCAAAGTTTTTGGATAAAATAGAGAAGCAAATATATGTATACATATATTTTTGGTACATTTCGACAACAAACAAATCAACTTATCTGATGTGACTGGCCAAAATTCTCCAACGTTTTGCCTCATTGGTCCCAGAAACTTTGAGTCTTGTCAGCATTAATTTCTTGTCTCCAATACTGGAGCTGTCTTCTTCCATGATGCCCATTATGACATGCCCAGTGCCCAATGTGGCATATGATGTGGTCAGAAAGTGCCAAACCTTGACTTTCAGCCTAAAAGTGTTTGAATGGTTTCCTTGGCTTATTTTTCACCGACCACACTATATATCTGATCAATCGGGTGTTGCATTTTGCTTGCATCCATATCCTGGGAGGTCCCTTGGACTTTTGATTGTATTGTATTTTGTTTTAAGTATGTATATAGGAGTCTTTGTTTTTATAAATGTTTACTTGTTTTTGGAAATTTTGTTAGTAATGTGCATGAATTCATTTGTGTTTTTTATTTTTTTGACTGAAGCAAATAACACGTAGACCAAGAGCCTCAAAAATATCATTTTTAGGAAGAGAAATAGTTTCAATCTGTAGCAGTAGATTATATGACCCTAATAAATATGTTGCTAAGATCTGCAGATATTTCAGTTTAAATGTATGCCAAAAATGGGCTTTTTCTTTGCAAACCAAATTTTGAGGGCACATATTCATCTCATCTGACAGTCTTCTTTATGCAAATGTACATTAAAATAAAGCCCCAGCTTCTGGTCTGTAGCTTTGGGTCCTTAATGGCCGCCCTGCAGTATTCTGAATAGCCTTTTGTCACACAAGAAATATATGTATAGTCATTACCATGGCAACACAAAAAGAGAAAGCCCTCTAAGCTTAATCTCAGTTCATTTCTGTTCAAAACGTTAAGGGAAAAGACAAGGCTGTTAAAAATCATATATAATATTTGATGTATTTTTTCATGAACTTATGTCTCGTTTCATTTTATAACACAACAAATATAGCAATATTAAATTAACACTATCAGTGTTGATTTACCACTAAATTACCATTGTTCAGTTTTGATTTACCACTCTTTAGTGCTAAATCAACATCAGTAGTGTTTATTCAACACTGCCATATTTCCTGTGGATGCGATGAACTAACCTGTTTTTTGTTGCTTTCTCTCTGCATTAACAGATAGTCCATAGAACGGCAGTGCCAAGCGCTTTAGCTGTAGATTGGATTGGAAAAAACCTGTATTGGTGTGATGCAGAAAAGAAAACCCTGGAAGTCTCCAAAGCTAATGGTCTCTATCCTACCATTTTGATCAGTTCTGGTCTCAAGAACCCCACAGATCTAGTTCTAGATCCCCAGACTGGGTTTGTAATTTATTTTTCTATAATACTACTATGTTCTTAAGATAAATTAGTTGAACAATCTCACATAAATGAATACAGGAACATTGAAATGTAAACATTTGGAAATTGAAAATCACATTCAATTTATTTCTTTATGTATTTATTTTGTTTTAAGATATGTTTCTACTCTATAACGTTTTAAACTGTGCAATATTTTCAATTAGGTATGTGTTCTGGGTAGACTGCTGTGAACCTCCACACATTGGGCGCATTGGCATGGATGGCCGAGGGCAAATTATTATCATTGACACTGAGATCTACAGCCCCACCGCTCTCACTATTGATTATACCAACAAGAGACTTTACTGGGCAGACGATAACCACATCCTGTTTGCCAACATAGATGGCACCCAAAGACGGAAAGGTGACACCCCATTGTGTTCTACAGTTAGACAGTGTTTAGCTGGATATAAATACATAACATTCATCATAGAATTTTACCATGGCAATGTTAACATGCTTTTTTATGGCAGTGACTTTGTGCTAAAATTTCTAACTATTGCAAATGTTTTAAAACAGTCAGAGTCAAAAAGCTTTTACTCAATATAAAATTTATTAATGGCAATACTACACACCTCACAATTTTCAGGCTTAATTGAAAAATACACGTTTTTACTGAATACAGCGTGTTTTATTTCAGTATCCTATGATCACATCCAAGGAGTAATGGCACTGACTTTGTTTGAGGACTTTGTGTATTGGACGGATGGGAAGTCCAAATCACTGCGACGTGCTCACAAGACTACTGGCGCCCAAGGGATTGAGCTCCTCAACTCCTGGCAGGCCATCAAATCAATCAAGGTCTACCACTCCCTCCGCCAGCCTGAAGGTATGAAGTCCATCAGGCACTGGTGATTGTCTTGTCCTCCCAAACCAACCAGTACTTTGAGCCTCTTTTTTTTTTTTTGAAGAAGAAGAAGAAGAAAATTGTTTGTGTCATGCAGTCCTTGTGCTTCTATTCTTCTTTCCAGTACCCAAGCACCAGTGTCAGATTGCTAATGGTGGATGCAGCCACTTATGTCTTCTTTCCCCTGGTGGGGAACACAAATGTGCCTGTCCCACAAATTTTTACTTAGCTGCTGACAATAAAACCTGCCTCTCCAACTGCACTTCCAGTCAGGTCAGAGCCATTTTTCTTCCCTCCCACGTCTACACTTACTGTGATCATCTTGTTTGCTGCTCTGGTCTGATCACTACTGTTCCCCTGAAGGCAAATTGCTTTACTTTCATGGGTTGTTCTTTCCTGACATGAGGGGGGTAGTAAATGTTTGTGTATTGATTGCAACCCCAGCTTTGAAGAATGCTGAAGTTTAAGCAGACTGTCAAGCACATATGTTGACCTTTTTCCCTGCATTTTCTTTTTCATTTTAACACAGTTCCGCTGTGGGACAGATGAGTGTATTCCTTTTTGGTGGAAGTGTGACACAGTTGATGACTGTGGAGATGGCTCTGACGAACCTCCCGATTGCCGTATGTGCCACGTTAATTCAGGCTTTGTTTTGACTTGCATTATTTTTTTAACTATAAAGACTTTTAATTTGGGATGACTTTTAAAATATATATATTTTTTTGTTTAATGTATGTGTTTCATTTTTTTTTGTGTTTTAATCACTCACTGCGTAATATCTCCTTCTGAACAGCGGAATTCAAATGTCAGCCTGGGCGTTTTCAGTGTGGCACCGGCCTCTGTGCTCTTCCACCCTTTATTTGTGATGGAGAGAATGACTGTGGTGACAACACTGATGAGGCCAACTGTGGTAAGGGTGTCATTATGTTTTTTTGTGATTTTTCTTAATTAAATTCTGCTTCAGATTAGCACTTGTTATTGTGTCAGAAGGTGAAATGCCAGTTTTGCCCACTGGATATATTTAGATTTGACAGTAACTCAATGGTATGTTCTACTTAATTAACATTATTCAATAATTCAGTGATTATTTGTAGACAACACATAATCAGGCATCTAGTTGCTACATTAGATGAACTGTTAATAAAACATTTTACTTTGCTTCTGCCTGTGTTTCCCTTTTAGAAACATATATATGTCTGTCAGGTCAGTTCAAGTGCACCAGGAAACAGAAATGCATTCCTCTTAACCTACGCTGCAATGGTCAGGATGACTGTGGTGATGGAGAGGATGAGACAGACTGCCGTGAGAACCTGTTCTTTTGTTGTCTTTAGTAGCTTTATTTTAGGGACCATTCAAACAGGAATGTTTTTTTTTTGATGAAAACACAAACTTGAATTATTTTCTTTTTTTCCATTTTGCTTCAGCCATACAAACTGTTTAGTATTTTACAACCCTAGTTTCTTTAAACAAGGTCAAGAGTACAACCCAAAAGGGTTTTCTCCTTCTTCTTCACATTTGGCACCCACCATGCAAGCTTTATACATACACACCATGCCTTCATTCTAGTTTTTGCCACATACAGGTCCAACATGGTCATTATAATGTTTTTGCACATTTTTAGTGTTTACTTGTGTATGACAACATTTCTACAAAGGATGCAATATTTACCAAAATTATTTTAAAATTTACAACAACAACAAAAAAACATTGTTTAGGGAAAACAATGTTATTGTGTGGACAAGACTTTGAGTTTTTAGATTTTGTAAAAGTGCAATCAGTTTTTGCAACATTACTGGGAAGAAAAGTGTTTTTAAGAAATACAATTTAATAGGTAAAACAAATGATCTGTGCTTTTTTAAAAAAAAGATAATCAATTCATTCCTTTGCTTGAACAGCATATAAAACTCCATTAGTATTACATGGGTCTTGTTAAGTATTCAGGATACAACCCCGGTTAATGCCTTATGCTGTGAAAAGGGATTATAAATTGAATCACACAGAGGATAAGAACAGATTTTGTCAGCAATGATGTAACTCATCAGAATATCACACCCCATTTAAGTGTTTCAGACTGCTGTATTTGTCTTCTATATGATTACAGAGGAGGTGAGAGTGAGGGAAGAAAGCGTCAAGAAAGTCAGCAGTGGAAAGGGAAAAAAAAACAACTTTAATTAAAGTGAAACTAATTACTTCAGCCCAGCTCAAACTTCCAGCATGATTGCATATGGTTTTGAATGCACCTTTGTAATGAACACTGCACAGCTGAAATTAAAAATGCTATTTGAAACAATGTCAAGTTTTATATAAGTGGCTGCTGCTACCTTGTTATAATATAATGCTGGAAATGAGGCCAAAGGAGCTGTTTGGGAGGCATAATCTGCCTTCCCACTGGCTTTTTGCACCACAGTAACTCTCTATGATGACTCAGGTCTTTCTGCATATACAGATTTCATCTGGAATGATAAAATATATTACCCCTCTCCTTCACATACATTTGCATTTTTTTTTCTGAATATAGCTGAAAGCACCTGCTCCCCTGACCAGTTCCAGTGTAAGGCATCCATGCACTGTATCTCTAAACTCTGGGTTTGTGACGAGGACCCTGACTGCGCTGATGGGTCAGATGAGTCTAATTGTGGTGAGTTGTGGAAATCTATTTTACCAGAAATAACTCTTATATACTTAAAAAAACTGATTTCATTTGACTTAATTTTACACTTGGCTTCACTCTGGTACATAGAAGGTCAATTCAGTTTTTTTTTGCTCTCACAGCCTAACTCTTTAAATCTGAGTGTAGATTTCCAGGAAAAAATGTTCTTCAGCCATACGTAAAGATGCAGGGTGGGGTACACTGGCATAGTTCTGTGGTCCTTAAACTTCTGAATAATCTGTGCAGTTTATTCACAGGAGCATCAAGCTGCTTGGAGATGGTCTTATACCCTTTATCATAAACATGCTTGCAAATAATCTTCTTTGTAATCTTCTGGGCCACTCTGTCCTTCACTTCCTGTGATCCATGTTCAGAGTAGTACACATCAAGTCACCAAATAGCACAAAGACTATTTATGATTTAAATAGTGATACTGACTGATTACAAGCTAAAAGAGACATGCAATGGTAATTAGAAGATGCATTTTTAGTTCAATATGTTCCTATGGTCAAATTATTAACAAACTTTTCTAAAGGTACCATCATTTTTCTCCAGATCTGTTTCACTAGGGTTTTTTGTTTGTTTGTTTGTTTGTTTTTTATTCTGTTGAACCACAATACAAAGTCAATGTGTGAAAAATAAGAAATAATAATTAAAATAAATGAAAAATCTCTAAATATCCGAGTCGTGCTCAGAATGTTTATTTTATTTTTATTTTTTGCCGTTGAGACCTGTTTCTGTTTTCTGAGTGGCTGCCACAACAACCTCAGAGAAGAAAGACAAGTGACTTGATTGGCTTTGAGTGAACACCATTCATTTTATGTTCTGTTTTCTTTAACATTAATGTTTTGTTTTAGCTTAATTATTTGTAATTTCTAGTTTGTTACAATTACCATGTTCTCTAATTGTTTATGCCAATTTACTCTAAAGAAAAATAATGTATATTCATTCATTTTTATCCATATCTCTTTGTTAACTTTACTAATGATTGTAGCCCCTCAAGCTGTGTTTTTTAAGTCAAGTAACAAACCATCAACTAAATATTTCCCACAAACATAGAGACAGAAGTGTTTAATTTATGCCTGATTCATTCTATTCTTGAAATACACCACACAGTCTAAAGTTTTCATTTTCATCCGAATAAGGAGTTAAGGACTTAAAATGAAAATACCCCCCACACTACTTTTCCCCTCTCCTTCGTGTTTATCTCTGAGTTGCTTTTTGATGAGAGCTTTGTTGCTCTCAGCTTTCCCACCTGATTCTCTCCTCCTGCTGTCACGTTGAAGAGAGATTCAGGCAGAATTTGTTGCCCTCTACTTTTGGCGCATCTATTTTCCAGCTGTATTAGCTTGGCCATTATAATTTTTTATTTTTTTTTTTCCCTCTAAAATCATGTTCTTAAAAAGCACTAGCAAAAAAAAAAAACATTTTCTTTTCTTGTGTTAAATAATTAGGAGATGAAGTATGAGATTTTAAATAAGTTTCAGTTTGGCAATCACTAATTTACAGTAAAAAAAAGACTGCTTTTATTTTCAGAGTAAGGTATTTTATAAAGAGCAGGTGCAAAACACACTGACACGTCTGTGAATAGTCATGTATTAAAAAATAGTTTTAATTATCATCAATGCCATTTTGTTTCCTATTTTTATTGACAAGAACAGAAACATGACTCGAATGCGGTGTACATTGAAACAAATCCATTGAGTAAGACCGTTGCAGCAGTCAGGTGTTTTGTTTTACAGTGTATTAGCCTCTGGAGTGCATACTGTGTTTTGAACTCGGTGTCAGAACTACTGAGGGAAACCCTGAGGAAAAAATGATTATGAACAGGAAATACGATAGCTAGCACTCTATTAATAGTCATGCTCTTTGAAGACATTTTCTTTCTCATGTTATTTTTTTCTTCTGCTCCCAATGAAAAAGATGAAAAGACCTGTGGACCTCATGAATTCCGTTGTGAGAATAACAACTGCATCCCAGACCACTGGAGGTGCGACAGCCAGAATGACTGTGGAGATGGCTCAGACGAGGAGAACTGCAGTGAGTACTTGACAGTTTTGCGTGCTGTTAGCTTTGTTTATTTTGGTTATAAACACCATTTATGCTCTGCATGCGCTTTAAAGAATGTAATCCCTAGGAGGATACCTGGCTGCTTTTTCCAGCACCTCAAACACCGTGTATCCTGTGTTCACACATACACACCTAGGGACGCATTCAGACCAATACGATTGTTCCATTTCTACATCAAGACTGCCTGACTCAACTTTCGTTTTCATAATCTTTTTATTTGAGCGGCTTTCTTGGGAAGAAAGTGAGGCCTAAACTCCAGAGCTACTTTCTATCTACATGTGAAATGACACCACTAACCCACCTTGTTAAATCCCACTTGCCGTTGTGTATTGAAGTTCTTTTATCTGTTTGTGTGGGTGGAACTGTTATCCTGGACGTTATGAGTATATGCACACCGTCTGTGTGCTTTTTGCACAGTGTGCACATTTTACATGATTTATTAGATGCTTGAGTCTCCACACCTATTAATGTCACTTAAAATGCAAATAGAGGCCAGTCAAGAGTTGGATGGAAGGAAGAAAAAGAAAATAAATAAATGAAGAATAAAAAAACACAAAGCAGCTGGACCAGCAGACAATAGAGGTGCTGCAAATCAGATTTCTGCTGCAGTGCCTGCTGGGAGTCTTCCTTGCAACACCACTTATAACACACATCCTGAGTTTGCTAACAGTCCATGATAACAAGGGGGTGGGCTCAGAAAATGGATCTGATCCAGCTGTTTAACTCTGTCCTAATATTGTCCTCAGGGACAGTACTACTGCTAAATGGCAAATTGGCAGAGACAAGATATTTGGCTACACTGAGATTTTTATTTTTTTTTGTGCTTACTGTGTGAGTAGCAATTAAGGTGTTTACATTGTGATCACTGTGCCAGTTTATTCACAGCTAAAACATAATGACACTAAATGATTAAAATTGATATACTTATGCATGTTTTTCTAAAAATAAAAACTGTAATTGTTGCATCGAGGGATGAATGTTAGTGCGTATAGCATACTAGGGTATTACTAGGGTAAAAAAAAAGAATTGGCATGATTTTTTGTGGTCTGTGTTTTTCATACAGAGCCAGTCACCTGTAACCACAAAGACTTTGCCTGTACAAATGGCGAGTGCATTTCCTCCCGATTTCGCTGTGATGGAGATTTTGACTGCTTGGATAATTCAGATGAGGTTAGTGTTTGAATTTGGAGCTAAAAAGATGTAATGTCATGTAGTTATTAAAACATAAATGCCTAATAAAGGGGAAAAAAGTCATAATAATTGACATTTCCCTGGCCATGACTGTTTTTGTTTGAATAATAATCATGTATTATATTATCATGTGTTAATTGATCTGTAGTCAGTGGGTCAGTAATAGCTAGTATTATGATTACAGGTTGCAATAGCAGAAGAGTAATACTGTGAAAACAATGCTAAAGGACATAGAAAGGCCTAACACAAATTGCAGTGGATGTGAGCCAAATTATAGCATATGGGTAGTGTAATTTAGTCTCTAATTGATCACCTGTCAGGACTGCTTGTATAGCTCACAGCACAAGCCCAGATTAAATATCCAAACTGTAAGAGAAAGCTGGAATTAGATGCACATATCTCTGTTTGCAAAGAAATAATCCCATTGGAAGTATTATTCATTGTGCTTATCCAAATCTCCCTGTCATGGTCGCCACATACCAGAACAATGCTGGACAGGATATATCACCGTGATGAATTCTTGTGCTTTCAAGTGCATTAGTGCATGAAATACCACATATTCATTTCCCTATGGAAATCCTAATCCTCCTTTCCTTTCAGCCCAACAAAGACCGGTTGTTTTGTTCATGTATATCTTCATTTAAGAAGCTTCAAATTGCTGTTGTAATTTGACAGTAAATTATGTGAAAAATTAAAAGTAAATGTGAATTTATTTTAGCATTGTGTGGTATAACAAGATTTTTGCAGGAAACAAAAATAAAAAAATAAACAAAATAGAAGAAAAAGCCCAGCCACGGGTAATAATTTGATGTGATGCATAATTCAAGGGCAAAAGCTTGTTATTCCAATACATTATTCTTGTTAATTTATCATCCTCTTTAACATTTGCACTGTTTTTTTTTATTTTACAATATTCCATATGCAAATTTGTGCAACCCTAATTAACCCATTAGTGTTTTTCTCCCCAATGACCACTTTTTGTGTTTTCAATAAATTTCAGGAAGAAGTGTTTCAACCAGCAGTAAATGTTTGATGCAGTCCTGTTTAATACGTTGGGTTAAAACGTTAACATTGATTTACATAGATATAGATTATGTTCACTAACATGGACATGTCATAAAGTCTTACGTATTTCTTTATTTTGAGTTATGTATGTCAGGAGGTGATTGGCTTGGCGAATAAAACAGATTAATAACCTAGAAAAAAGGCTAAAAACATATTATGGGCAGAAGGTGTGTGATTGGAAAGTGCACATATTTAATCTACGTTTTAACAGATAAAAAATACTTAATGGAATTCTTGTGACTGTGAAAAACTAATCCAGACCAAAATAAATAAATATGAAATTTGGCCACTGGCTGTGCTTCAGAAGCTTTACATACCACCACTTCCAGGACAAACCTTGCTTTCAGAACTCAGCCAGTGAGCTACATTTTCTTTTTTTTTTCCTTCCTTTTTTATGTTTTTGCATAAACTGTTTCTACTGGTCACCCTTCACACCTGTCTGCGGTTTTAGGGATTGCTAACAAATGCTGTGCTAAAAAACCTGGTGAACTTGTGACCACATTATTCCTTTTTTGGAGATAAAGTTCTCTGACTAACAGGGACAAAATTTGTTTTCTCAAGGATTCAAAATGCATGATGGAAAAAAAAAACTAACCTGTTTTTTACCACTTTGAAGCCTTTGTGAAAGTTGAGCTTTAAATACAGCATCCACGATAAAAAAGTACATATTTGACTTGATTTTAACATGGAACTAATGTAAAACAATTTCATTTTCACTAAGTTTGCATTAAAGCAAGCATGGACAGTACTGAAATCTTAAATATAAGTCACACATCAACAGGTCGTTCTGTCCTTTTCCCAGACTTATTAATTCAATTATTTGTTTCCTAAAGAAATAGCAAGTTCTAAAGAAATAGGATATGTTTAAATGAATGTTAGGGAGTTTGGCATTGGCTGTTATCTTGTGACACAACCCATACTTTTTGTTAAATATACTTAACATTTTTTGAGTAAAACGTAATTGACTGTATAACTACTGTGTATTTGGAATTTATACAGCAATAATGTGTTTTTCAGGTCTTTGATTTTTAGTGGTTTTGTCCTTAAATTTGTTCACAGAAAGGCTGTGAGGCACATTGTGCAGATGACCAGTTTCGGTGTCACAACAACCTCTGCATTTCATTTAAATGGGTCTGTGACGGTCAAGAAGACTGCAAGATGGGAGAGGATGAAAAGAGTTGTCAGGAAACAGGTGAAAGCTTTGAAGATATTTAACTACTCTGTATGTTTTCTAAAGAGATGAATAATTGGTGCCTAAAAATAGTACACTTAAAATAATATAAAAAAATAAGTTTTAGCATGCCACGCAAAGTTAAAAGATCTGCAGTAAAATTTATGTTCATTTTCTGGAAAAAAATAGAAATGGCCTGTTCATTAACACGAAAAATAGAACTGCTAACATATTTTTTATTTAATTGCAGGAAGCACGCAAAACATAAATAAATAAAATAGTTAATTTTGAGTTCACGAGTTTCAACTGCTTTATTTTCCAAGAACCATTTGTTACATCAGCATTACATCAAGTAGAAACCTCTCACTGGTTTAGAGAACAAGGAAGGGAAAAGGTCACATGCGGTTTCTTGATTTTCCCATTCCAGTTGTCCCCTCATGCTCTGTGAATGAGTATGTGTGCGCCAGCGGGGGGTGTGTGTCAGCCAGCCTGCGGTGCGACGGGCACGACAACTGTCTAGATGGTTCAGATGAGGTTAGTGCATCGTTGCATATTTCAGGCATCTTTGGAATGACCACCATTTTAGCAGCGAGCTAGTTCCAAATCGAAGATGTTAAACAACCGTTGATGATGAACATTGTGTCTTTGTGGACAGGTTGGCTGTGTGAAGGAGTGCAGAGAGGATGAGTTTCTGTGTCTGAATCGTGCACACTGCATTCCCCGGCGCTGGCGATGCGATGATGTGTTTGACTGCATGGATCACAGTGATGAAGACAACTGCAACCATGGTTAGGACAGTGTAACTTAAAAATTTAACTGGCTTTTCTTTGGGTCTGGACATTGTTGCATCCCACTTTATACAAGCTGAATGAGCTTTCCTATCTGAGTTACATTGATTAAGGTCGTAGGGACTTATCTGTGTAATTGCAGGAGCCTTCTTCTGCCGGGCTGATGAATTCATTTGCAACAACACCTTATGCAAACTCCACACATGGGTGTGTGACGGCCAGGACGATTGTGGCGATAACTCTGACGAAGACATAGACATGTGCAGTAAGTTTGTTGCCCTCACAGGGCCGCTTTTTATAGGATCACAAAACATATTTCACCTTTTTTAATGTTGTTCTTTTTTAAAAAGTTTTTGTAGTACATTGTTCTAAATGAAGGTTCACCCAGTAATTGTATCTCTTAATCTCCAGTTAAGCTTCCTTGCCCTCCTACAAGGACATTCCGCTGTAAAAATGACCATGTGTGTCTGCGCACTGACCAAGTCTGTAACAAAGTGAATGACTGTGGTGACAACTCAGATGAAGAGGAGTGTGGTGAGTCCAGAGAACATGGCGCTGATGCTGCATTAAGCACCTATTTTGCATGAAATTATTCTTGTTTTCTTAGACAAAGTTTGTTATCTCTTTAGAAAATAAAATCAATTGTTTACAGTTGTATACAGTATATAATGTTTGTGTGTGTGTGTGTGTGTGTGTGTGTGTGTGTGTGTGTGTGTGTGTGTGTGTGTGTGTGTGTGTGTGTGT
>JAVKLF010000132.1:4461595-4473047 GCA_034783495.1 Millerichthys robustus
TATAATATTAATTCACAAGTTAAGCAAGCACAACAATGATGAAATGTAAAAAACAACAATGCTGTTTAATAACTAAAGTTGAAGTGCAGAATGCAATATTATTTTAATTCATCTTTCTACCAGTTTTCATATTTTATTTTTATTTTCTTATATGGCATTTGAGCATCACTCATTAAAAATAACTGCTAATGTTACATTCAGTTCATTTACTATGCTATATATCCAGTCAGAGAGATTTTTTTTTTCTAACTAATTCAATGTCTAATCAATAAAATAGTTGAAAAAAGTGTTGAGATCTGAGACATTACTATTCATGTTGATAAACTTCTTTCAAATCTAGTACTGCGTTTATGCTTGGAATTTAATTCCAAATGAGTCAAGAGAAGTCATTAGAAACTATATATGTATACAGATTAATATACATATAAATAAAATGTTTGACATTCAATAAAATAAAAATTAGAAACAAATAACAGGAGATCTGGTTTAGATGTAGATTTATTAACATTTTCTAAACACCTTATTGACTTTTCTTACTTGCAACATTAGTGTCACTCATCGTAGCATTCACACTAAGAAAAATAACCTGAAAGACCATGACCTTAGCTAGCATTCCACTAAAAGCATTTTTTTTTTATGAAATCGGTGGGTGATGGATTTATAAAGACAGCTATTCATGAGGACCTTTCAAGTTCAGTGTGTGTTTAACAATAGCAAAAGCACAGGCTGCATAGTTTGATGCCAAAGCCAAAGTACTCTATAACAGCATTCATTTAGAGAGGGACATTTGGTCCTAGTTTTAATTTTCTGATCTAAAGTATTTATTGGCTTTAGCTAGCTCTTTAATCTCCTAGGACCTGGCCTCTGTGTGGACAAAAATGCATGCAATGCATAAGCTTCAGGTGTTCGGAGAATAAAATTTCACTTCATATTGAAAAAAAAAACAAGGGCAACAAATAAAAAAAAACTATTTTATATATATTTATATATACCTTAAAACAAACAGAATCTGATTGTTTTTTGCTAATGTGTGTAAAATCTAACACCATCATTTATAACAAAGAAGGACATGTAAAGATTGAATCAATTCAAGATGAATAAAAAAAAAAAGTGGTATTTGAACTTAAACATGTGGCTCGCTGAGCAACGGTCATCAGCAAAAACATTCACTCTGACAATACTGATTAAATGCCTCACGTTATACCACTGCAGATAATTACTAAAAGCTTCTTCCTGAAGCAGCAATAAAATAAACACTGAGAGATGGTTGTGTTGTGGGCTGTTTGACCATGAAGTTGATGTTCTTACCTTCTGGTGCTTTCAATACTGTGAGATCAGTAGAATGATACATTGATTCAGTCGGTACCTGCACCAGTAATAATAGCAAACACTGTGGTGTTTTAACCTCACAGCACATGGAAAATATTAAGGCTTCCCAAAATGGGGAAGTGTGGAGTGGTTAAACCAGATGGAGAGAGATCAATGTGCACCTCATCTACCTCACACTGCACAGTAATTCTCAAATTTCTCTTGCTTTCACTTCAGTGCTCCCGACTGACAAACCCTCTGCTCTCACAGCTTTCTATTGTCAAACACAGCCAAAGCCATGTCTCCCCAATTAGAGGAATAGCAGCTTTGGAAAACCTTTCTGCAATATGTTTTTCTGCATCTCAGTTTGGATGTTACAGCTTTTAGGACTGTCATTATAGGTACAGCCTGCTAAGAAAATGTGTGAGTTGCAGGAAGTGTAATGACCAATAATACGAACAGTAATTGCAGTAAGAATACTGTGTATGTGTGTGTATATAATGACCAGTCAATTCACCAGTCCTCAGTACTTGAATATCAACTTGGTTTTATTATGACAACTATTTCTGAAATAGGTGACTTGTCAAATCTGAATTCAAATGTACCAGCATGTGCTGTAACTGTACTTCATGAGAAGCAGGTGGACAAGTGGATTTTTGGCTAAGGGACAAGAATCAACTGGTATCAGGCTGCAAACAGAGTTTTACAACAAAGCTTTGAAACTTTATGTAATGTCAGGCAGTGAGTGACAATGAAGTACATTATATCCCAAATTACTACCTACTCTAACCCGAGGCTGAGCAAAGCAATCCATACATATCTACTTTTTACAAGTTTATAAAATTACACTGTCTAAAAATATATATTTGTCACATCAACAAGTGAAATACTTGTGCTTCTTGGGGCACTGTAGCATATTTCATGTTATCTTTAAATACACCACTCAGTAGTTTCAGCAGATTTCTTTTTTCTTCTTCTCTATAAAGAACTCACTTTGCCAACTTTGCTAAACATAAGAGGTGTTAAAATGATCCTGACTCAACATGTTTGCACACCTTCAGTAGGTACATCACCACACACATTATTAACCCAGATTTGAGTCATTGCAGTCTCTGTTTAGAAAATGTGCTGTTTTATTATCCAATAATAAGAGCAGATCTACACCACAAGAGCTAATCATTTTCTTTTCTGCCTTTTATCTTGGTCTAGCAACACAACCACTCATGAAGTAATCATGTTGCTGATGTTTATGTGTGAAATGTGCACCTGTACAACACCAATTTCATCATAGATTATCACAAAAATATTAGAAAACTGGACCCAATAGATGAAAAAGCAAGAGCAAAGAGCAGGGGAGTAGCTTTATTAGCTGCTCTAATATTAGCTTTATTACAACTTTTAAAGTAATCTGATTTGATTTCTACCAGGAAATTTTCCAGAACTAGGTTAGGTTGTGGCGGATGATGACTGACTGACAGGTAAGTTTGTTGGACAAGGCAAGCAAGCTGGCAACAAGCAGACCTGGAGCACTGAAACAACAAGCACAAAACACGTGAGTAAAAAAAGTGACAACTAGAAATTGGACCTGGGCCCTTGTGTTAGCCAATTGGCAAGTACAACGATACAGCAAGGAGTCGAGTGAAGCCTGGGGAAGGTATTCAGAGTGGTAATGAGGAGATGAGCAACAGCTGCACTAAGTATGCTGCCAGAGCCCAGGAAGCCACAGAGAGTAAGACACAAGGCACTACCCAACATGCAGATACATTAGGAAAGAGGGAGGAGGAAAGGAAAGGAAAGAAGAGACAAACTCTGCTACCAGCAGGGATTGTGACATTTGTAATACAGAAACAGCTGCGTGAACTATTGTATAGTTCTGCTCACATGAATGTGGGAAACAAAATGTGTATGATACTGTGGTTAAGTTGTTGGGTTTTTTTACATTCCTTGAAGATATGCATATGACAAGTTATGTCAGAGTTTGAAACTAAGATGATCTTATGAGGAGAAGTGAGGAAGTTCCAGCAATTTTGGTCAAACCTTGAATGCCAAAAGACAAAGCTGATTCCAGAAAGTAATGGCAATGTTTTAAAAACTGAACTCAAGCAATCAGTTTATGACCATATCCCATATTATGTGTTGGATATGTCTGATGAGGACGTCTCTCACCTACTGGCACATCAAATATTTACTCTGTATCTGTAAAACTGGATTAATTTCAGCAATATTTGTGATTGCTTAGATTCAGATTTTTATTTTGTTAGTTGTGATTGACTCCAAAAGTTATATATATATATATATATATATATATATATATATATATATATATACACATGCAATGTGTACTTTAAAACTTCATTAAAATGTATTTAGTGGTTCATGCTATATTGGCTAAACAACACCAAAACAATCAGACATGGGCCAAAACATTATTGCTTGGACACATTCAGCAATGGAGGACAATTTATGGATTTCCAGACAATTACGACAACCTCACTGCCTCTCTTCCACACACACAATTATTTTGGCTTTACTGAGTTTGGACTAATGTTGGATATAAGCAACCTCAATAATTGGAGATTATGTAATGTAGTTTTTTTTTTTAATTTTTGTCAAATCACAAATTAAAACTTTTCTTTTTAAACAGGTATTTCAGTTTAACCTCCATCTCTCATGTTTAGTTTTTTTATGTATTGTTTTATTTACCAAACAACATTTTGGATGCATAAAATCATTAAAAAGTGACAGCAGATGGAGGAAAAAAGCTTCACTTAATACCAGTCAAGTTGTGTTTTTGTTTGTTTGTTGGTTTTGATGTCTGCATAAACGTGTATACCTATGCCAAGTACAGCTTTCCAAAAAAAAATCCTCCACTTTTCATGGTGAGAAGGGTTCTGAACAGGTTTCAGTGTGAATGCAATTTCATGCTACCTAATCAGCATAAACCCAGGCTCAGCTGCTCCTCTCCTCCCATCTTGGCACCACCATGTCAGGTTTATACAGGAAACCACCAAACCAGCACAAGCAGCAAAATAAAGTGATGGCTACTTTTGCCCATTTGCTGGCTCAATAAAAGCCATTTAAATTTTAGTACTGCACAGCAAAAATGTTCCAACAATACTCTAGTTTCATTTTTCTTAAACAATTTTGTATTTTTAGGTAATATTATTCCTCTGATTTCTTGTTTGAAGATCAGGGGCATTTTTTTTTATGGATCAACAAAACAAATGTGACTTTTTACAATAACCTATGATGCACATTATTAAACTAACTTCTCCCATTGTAGGTTAGCTAAAGATTCATTTCTGCTCATACTGTTGTCATACCTGCTTGTAATAGATATGCAGCCATTGAACATTTGCTTTAAAGTCCACCAGACATAATCAGCTTTAGTTCTTTCCTCTCATCCTTCTCGCTTCATATTTGTCTATGAAGTGTGGAAATTGTTTTTATGTGGGTGAAATGTTTAATTAGATTTTTTGACATAATATAATTTCCATTACTGTAATTTTTAACAGAGTTAACATGGTCAGGATTTGATGGTTGTGGTCGCATAATTACAGTTAGTGTGAATTTGTATTATTATTGTTTTCATTTGTTATTTCTTAGCTTCAAGATTTCAAAGAAACAAATTCTGCTAATTCAACAGAAAATGTAATTGCACTGATCCATATTTAATGTGCATTATGATTAAAGCTTCCAGTAACCTTAAAGCAACAGCATTAGAATAAAATGAATTATTTATTTGTCCCATGCTAATTCATCATGTTTTTCACAATAAAACAATTTTGTAACCATGGTGACAGTGTATACTAGATGTTTTCATAGTATGTCAATATATACAAGTACCGTATATATCACTAAAATTATTTTTGAAGTAATTTGAGGGTTACATTTGATAACAAAATGACTTGTTTCTATTATAAACAACAAATAATTTTAGAAGTGTTTTTTAAAGAATTACTCTTGGATTAGGTTATTGTTTTACAGTTTATTAAAACATTTGAACACGAGGGTGCAGTCAGGACTGATTCAATTGGTCTGAGGAACATTTCCCTCTCCACAATGAAAGTAGGACTTAAACTCGGGTCTAATGAGTCAAGAAGCAGGCCGATAACAGATTGAAAAGCTTCAGAATAACAAGCCAACAGGCTCCCTAAAAAAGTATGTCCAAAAATTAAATAGTAAGGACATTAGGACAGAAACATGGACAGATAAAACTGAGGATTTTACAGGGACGAGTACTTGAGCAGATGGCAACAGGTGAGTTAACGAGAAAGCAAAAACAGGTGGTAGCTCAAATCTGGAGCCAAAACAAGGACATCTGAGGATATTTAGGTAAAACAACTAATCAAAGCTCTAACCATTCAAGAAAAAAAAAAAAAAGATGTGACCCAATAACTAAACAATACAAAAATAAGTAAATCATGATAAACATAACAGAATTAACCAGATCTGAGGTCTGAACAATGACAGCAGGTGACATAAATTCAGTGTATTTTTAGATGGTCTGGCGTAACTAACCCTAATAATGCTAAGATTAATTTAGTGATAATGCAAAACTGATCAACATATTATGTCAGCCCAGACTTTCCAGCTTTGGTTATGTGCACACTCATGTGAAAAAAGTGAATCCGATTACAATTGTAAAGCTAAACGAAAAGCTGAAAAAAAAAGGCAGTGCTCTCATAAATTATTAGGCTGATCAGTATCCGTGCCACATCATTAAAGCAGAAGTAGAGCTGACATTTCTTACTGAGTACTTCATTACGGTAATGTGCTGCAGGTGCTGCCATTTACTGAGACATTAGAAAAGGTTTCAACCTTATTCTTTTTTCATTTAATCCTGCTTTTTTTAAATGCTTTAATACTAAAGAAGAAACAAAAATGAAAAGAAAATACCCCTTTAACTGAACTATAAGTGAAATTCAATTATTGTCTGTCATCAAGGATTTAAAATATGACATTAAGTGTTTCATTTATATTGTAATTTTAATTGCTTTTTAAAACTTCCTGTGAGAATGATGTTCATAAATATGACCACACAAACGCAACATGATGCTTTGCCAATTATAATAGATGTGTCCTCATATAAGCTCTGATTTGTAATGGACACGTGGTAAAGAAATCATTTATAGACCAGAGGTCAGGAAAATAATTAAGGTTGGCTCCTAATCTTTGACAGTCGACAAAGCAATTTTTTTAAGTAATCAGCTTTTGTTTTTGGGGTTTAAATGAGCATCAGTTCACTCGAGTTTTCTTACATGAATATGTTCTACCATAAAAGTAAAATGTAACCTGGGGAAAGACTGAAGAGAGTCCTACAGAGATGCAACACTGTTATGTTTTCCATCTTCAAATGCATTGTTTGGTTAAGAGGATGCTGCTTTAGTTTTGCTCATGTTAAGGTTAGTTTGAAAAAGCGGGTTACTTTGTGACGGTCAATGGCTTCCTGATAATTTTGTGAAACAGTTGGCTTCTCTGAAATTCTGTGAATCCAAGTCTTTTGCATTTTCTTTTTTGCACCTCATAAATACAGCATCATGACATGTCCTTTAGCGCTCTTGTCACGCGCACAGGGAATAAAATGAATAACAGCTTTTGGCTACTGATAATCAGGCCAGTTTGTTCTTTAAATGTTCTTTAGAGATGCAACACTTTTCTCAAGCAAGTCCCTTATGTGATTGCAATCAAGTAAATAATATAAATTTTAAATTAGCATGCCACTCGCAATGTAGGTGCAAAGGTCAGTCCAAAGACCAGCATTGAAATTCTTCTGGGACATGCTTGAAGAAGTGGGAGGTGGACACAAAGACAAATTTATGGAAGCTTTTCATGCAAAGGCAGATGCTCTGCATTTTAAAAAAGCTGTTTTTTTAATACTAAAACTTGAAGACAACATTCTCTTTCAACAGTATTTTATACTATTCCTTTTAAACAGAATGGTTGTTTCTCTCCGGCTGCAGAAAATCTGTTGAAACAATTTAACTGATGAAATTCTGTGCAAGCAAATGATACATTGTCCAAGCATGAACAAAGCGAATCAGAAGACTAATATGTTTCATAAAATTCTGTAAGGCCACTTTCAGATAGGAAGCATTGTGTACAGCACTCGCCTCAGGGGGTAAGAAATGAAAACAGAGGAGACGGGTGAAGAAATACAAATTGAACCAGATTCAGTTCTGGTTGCTGAGAAACCAAAATTATTCCAGGGAAATAGCAAGGATTTCCATCTGCAGGTTGAATGTAATGTCAATATGTCAGGCTGTCAGTGCTGGCATAACATTTATTGATGAAGAGGAGTAAAAAAAAGACAAGCAACACTTCAGAAGCTATGGTTTATAATATCTCCAGAGCTTATAGAATTTAGATGTGTTCAGGAGCAGCATCAATGCAATGGCTACTTCCATGTATGTCAGACTAAGTGCGGAGCCATGAGTCAGCCAGTTAGTATGTTGGTATAATGGTTTGAACATGTAAAAATACATGTCAATCTCAACTTGTAGAACTCCATAGTGATTGTTTAATGGACACACACACAATCTCAAAAATGGTTGCATATGGAATTGTTCACATCCAGGATAGTCCCAGAGCTCTGCATCTTTCAGCATTAGGCACAAGACCGAATCAAACCAGGCCTTACTTTTCCATTGTGCAACACAGTAAGTCAGCAGACCTTGGAAGCAGCATGCAGCGTCCATGTTCTGCATGGGTTACACGCACAGAACATTTCATGCTTGTGATTCTAAAACGTTATGACTGCTTGCAAAATTAGAGTTTTGTTTTGGCTGCTGGATCCTAACACCTGTTTGTCTCTTCTGCTGTTGGGAATCGGGTGGACGTGACCCAAGATTTGCCTCTGGATTTGTGTGGTTAGAAAACGTCCATGTTTTGTTTGTCTGGACCGCAGTTCACGCAGAACCACTGAGTGCTGCCGGACCTGCAGTCTGCTAATCTTATTTTCTTTATTTCTTATTTATATGTTTTTCATCTATTGGTTTGGCTTGTCGAACGTCTTGGGCTTTAATTTTGTTTTGATCTCCTTTGGCATTTAAAATGACCATGAATTTCTTTTCCATCTAATCAGTTGCAACTCAATGCAAATACTCACAAGTCTTTTTAATGTTAGGATTAAAAACTCAATCATGTCTTATTTTCTTACTTCTGTTTTCTAAGAGTTAGTCTCTCTTGCTTTCTAAACCCAACTATCACAACATACCTAAAATTAACCACAGGCGTCATATTTGCATCCCTTTATTAGCATATATTTCAGGCAACAAAATCTGAGACGGATGCCGTTACACCCTAGGGACTTCCCAAACAGGTGGGACCAAGGTTGGGAGATTAACAACAACCAACTGCTCTAAAGATGAAATGACTCCAGCCGAAATCTAAGCTGAGAGCATTTAATTTACTGTGACTTCAAAAGGAAATGGCAATTAGAGCAAAACTTCAAAGTCAACAGACGTGCATGAATAAGCAAATAATTATAAAGCGAGTTTTAAGTTTTCTGTTTTTGCTATTTTATCTTGAAAGGTCAATAAAAGCATAAGCTGTTAAAAACTCTTCAGTTTGTATCCTTCAAAGAAAATCGAATACACAAAAGCATTTTGAGTCTGGTGGTGTTCATGTTGATAATGAGCTGACAAGTTTCAGGCTTAAGAGAAATTTATTGTTTGGGATTTTGGCAATGTTTTACTAAAATTGCTAGTACTTACAGTTTGTGTTGAGAAGTATTCACAGTTACTACTACACCATATTATAGCTTGAAGGAATGCATATTGCCAGCCGCCTTGCATGCCATTGTTTCTGTCTTTTACGGAGGTGAATGTTATAAAGTACTTTTTTACATAATAATACATTTCAGCAAAATACAACTGTGTAGTTTTCAGAAAATGTGGTTTAAAAGTGCAAAATTTACCCTGGACTGATGAGAAAATATATTCTGGAACAGTTGGCATTTGACGTAAGACTGTTGTGATTGCATTACAATAACTTCTGTGGTGCATTTAATTCCAAAAGGTGTATCAGAGTGATCGGGAAATTATAGGTTGACAGTGTAATTGTGCAAATTCAAGGAAACTTTAATAGAAACTCTGTTAGAACATTTTTTGTGCATCTTGGATGTCAGTTTTTGTGCAATAAAGCTAAAAGGGCTGAGGAGCCAAAAGGTGACTCAAATCCAGAGCGTACTTTGCTTTTATGCTGTCTAGCACATTCTCCTCCACTGCAGTTTCCAGGTTCTGACAGATAATAATAACTTGTAAACGTTGGACCCCTATTGTCTGCAGTAATTAGAGGTCCATTTGGCATTTGACATTAATACAAACCTTTTTTTTTTCTAGATGGATTTATCCCTAAGCTTTGATTCGAGTTTTAAATCTACTAAATTAACTGATGTAAAAAAAAAGAAAAAAAATCACAGATAATTACAACTCTGCCCTTCAACGTTATTTTTTGTTATTTCTATGCAAGTATATTATTAATATTATTACTTTAAAAACAAATATGAATACATTCTGTAACAGACTTTTAAGTCACCTAATATTCCAAATATGGACACTAATCATGGCCGTTGGATGAAACAGTGAAAAAAAGTCTCTCTTGCTGAACAAATGGACACTCTTCTTAAATAGCCTGATATAATAATTGATACAAAAACATATTTCAATACAATAATGCCATGCAGGTTATGCCACAGCAGTACAGTGTTTTGGTCAGCGGTGGTTTATAAAACATACTCTACACATGCTTCACATCAGACTAAGCTTCAAAGAAATATCTGCAAGCTCTTTTTGTTTTTGTCTTTAACTTTTCCCCTTTTTAGAGCTGCATACGTATCATACCTTTGATATAATGTCTTTTGATTTGCAGAGTCCAGTGAAATCCATACTTTACTGCTCGTCTCCAGCAGGGGTCCCAGAACTTCACAGTCTTTAAAATAAGGTGTCTGATGTGCAGCTTGTGAAAAGTGTTAGATTTCTCTGGTGTTAAAAGTCCATCATGCCATCCAGATAAACTTTTATCATCTTCTGATAAAGCTTTTTAAACTTCTCCAGTATCGAACCCACAATTCGTACAGAGTGAACCTTGAGTCTTCTTGCAATTGCAAAAGAATTATACCCACCAGCTGCAAAGAGTGTACAGCTGCAAAATGTTTTGCAAAATAAAGTTGTGCAAGTACATCTTTATTTAATAAAAGTTAAAACAACGAGAGTAATTTATCCCACTATCATTCTAAACACAATATCCAAATTATCAACAATCCAGTTAAAGTCTAATCTAATTGTTGTGGACACATGTGCACAAGAAGGTGAGAAAGAGCTGTTGGCAGCATTTTATAATGTTTGTCCATTAAAATAACACATGTAAAGTAACAATCGTACAAAAGTGGATTAGCCACAGATGAAAGACAAATATGTCAGTTCTGGCGCTCCTCCACCATTTCACTTCATTCAGATATGTTACCTAAAGATTAAGGCATGAAACAGAGCAAATAAAATGAGAAATTAATCTAGCTAAGCCTGGCAAATTACTTAGCCTTTTGGCAGAAGACCTGCTTTTGTTTCTGTCCTAAATCATGCTAAGTATAAATCATCTACAGGGAGCTGCTGGATGACTCACTAGTCAGTTGTGTCAACATTAATTTTCAACAACAATCTAATTCATGCGTTTATCAAGAAGTAAATGTGTTCTGCTTCAAGGGTATGCTTCTTCATCCTCCTTTATCAGCATCAACTACAAGCCTCAACGCTAACAAAACATGTATTAAGGTGATGCAAAGTTTAAATTACAAAGCCATTACTGCTGTTAGATTTTATGTCAAGAAATTGTAATGCATGAGAAAGATGAAACATTTTAAATGTCTTACAACAAATGTAACTTGGCAATAGAGAAATGGATAGGTGGTGTTTTTAAAGTACAAAGACGTACACAAGAGTTTAACTTTTATGCAAAAGAAGGAAATTATCTAAACTTGTCTGACTTTACACACTTCAAAATTACCCTGATGGCATACAGTCCTCTGGATGAAGTTTCATGTTTTCTCTTGTTTGGCATCAAGAGGTTTAAAAAAATGGAGTCTAGACGAAAATTCAGACTGGAAGACTGATTAGTTCACCGGGCTCACCTGCGCCGCGCCACGCCC
>JAVKLF010000132.1:4490780-4503538 GCA_034783495.1 Millerichthys robustus
TGATCAAATATACATTATAGGATGAATTAAATCACTGGTAGAGATTTCATCTGATTACTGTTGGATATGGGCACCAGTGACCCCTGTGACCCTGAAAGGAAGCGGCAGGTTGATAGCAATTATGGTCAGGGTAAGACTTTTCACAGTAACGTATAGGTAAATAATACAACTTTGACAAGAACCAATACCCTGTGTAGAAAATTTAACTGTTCATTGAAACTAGAATAAACCAACGTTAAGGTGGAGGTGATTTTGTCATTCTGGAGGAGATGATCGTAAAAAGACCTTCAGACTTTAAAAAGTCTTTAGGATTTAAAAATCCTAATTTTAGACCTAAAACACCCATTGTTCACTTCAGACTCACAAAAAAGCTTATGTAATAATGCTTAATAATGTTCATAAAAATGCGTGTTTGTTTAATTATTATTCCAGACAAAAGTTGGAAATTTAACTTTTTGCTTTAACTGTATTTCAGGACCAGAATGGGCAGTACAAACAACAGGCTCACAAACATTTGGGAATAGTCTTCTGGGAAGTAGTTTTTCATTTTAACATCTAAAGTTTTAAAACCAGGAGTAATGAACTGACAGTGATGTCTAGAATTTATGGAAGCTCTGTTTAAGAGAAGAAATATGACTTCATGTTGATTTGTTTAAAGCCAGCCAGCTGGTCGTTATGTTACTTCAGTTTTTTCCATCTGTGGTGCAGCGTTTTAAGAATCTGAGCAGGTTTATTGCATGAATCATGATGAGATTTTGCTTTAAAAAGAAGTTAGCACCATCAGTGTTAAAATAACTATATTTGTCAGTATGTTTTAGCCTCTTTACTGGAAAAGTTATATGACAGTAAAATGTCTGACTGAGTTTGAACTGTTAGAACAGACAAACTCCAGAGCTGTGATTTTCTGGCAAACCTCAAAGATTGGCATCAAATGGATGAGTGCAGCCTAAGGCAGTCCTGTGTTGCTGGATATCAATCACTGTTGATAAATAGCCCTCTCCACTGAAAACAAATGTCCCCTCTTTTACCACTGATTTAGATGAAACAGCCAACGGACATCAAAATCCAATTGGTCTGCTTCGTGCTCCACTCATCAAAGAACATCTGTTGGCTGTCTTCTAGTGGCGAAACAAATGTCCTCTGAAACACTGGCAACATTAAAATTTAATTTCCCATGCACACGCAAAACAGCTCAGAAGACTGTCTGTCATTCTGTACATGTGTTAAACAATGCCATATTAATTTTCCCCAGAGTTTATTACAGCCTCTGCTTTGCCCTCACCTTCCTTCTCCCTCCCTTCTCACTATCGTTCACACGCTGCAGCCCTTCTTCACTTGTGGCTGAAAGGCTGTCAGGGTGAAATCTAAATAGGTAATTATCTGACTTGTATAAGGCGGAGAGGGAGAGAGACAGCCGACGGGCCATCGTGACCGGCACTGAAATCAAGCATACTTCTCTACACAGGAATATTAATCGCAGTCCCACCTTGTGTTTAGACCCTTTGTTGAATCCCTGTTCTTTTTTTTTCCTCTTTTCAAAAGGGCCAAAAATGCAGGCAGATTTGACCCTTTTTACATCCTGCCATTGAATGTTTAGCTTCATCTCGTTTCTTAATAAATGCATTATTGTTTTTGCTGTTATTTATTTATTTATTTATTTTGTAATCCTTCTCCTTTAATTCTTCTGCAAGTGTGAGTCAGTTTTATAAAAATGTGTTAAAAAAGAACAACAACAAAAAAAAAAACCTTGATGCCCTATTCTTATCCTTGATTCTCAAGTCTGTTTCTGGTGGGTTACTGCCCCCTGTAGTCCATGAGGATAAAAACTAACTATTGAAGATGAACTAATGCCACACATCATCTATCTATCTAACTGGAGTGAGTTTTCTTCATGTAATCTGGTTTTCCTCCTACAGACCAACAACATGTATGTTAGGTTTCCTTCCAAGCCTGCCTTGTGAAAGAGATCGGTGATCTCAATTAATCAAACAAAACTTAATAAAAAGTGATGTGCAATAAATCTGTTCCATTTTAAAAGATGGAGCAGATGCTAGGTGCCTTTAAGTGGCATACTGAATATGACTATTTTGTTTATCCATCTTTGAATCTCACATAATGGGGAGAAAAAAAATGTAGAAAAGGAAAATGTATATTTTTTTTTATAATAAAAAGGTTAAAATGATATATTTGCACAAGGAACATTTACAATATAAGCATTTTTAAATTAGTTACATATAATTTTTAGAGCTGAAATTAAGTTATTTTTAACAAAAATGGCCCCGTTCTGTTTTTTTTGTTTTGTTTTTTTTGGTTAAAATTTGTTTAAAATTTATGTTGAAGATGTGCTTATCGTGCGGTAGTTGGCCATGTTGTTTGGCAAAACCTGAAAAACAACCTAAAAACTGAATAGGTGCATGATGTGTGCTCTAGTACCTCATAGATGTAATTTAGAACTTGAGAAAATTGCTGGGTTAGCACCATAACAGTGGGGTCTCTGCCATAACCAACAGTAGCTCTGAGCCATTCATACAGTTTGTGGTTCTCTTTATCTCTGTAAAACTAAAGAAAGGGTGACTGCTCTTATGATCCTCTTTGTAAAAACAATTTAACCAAGGAATACCGCATATTCAGCTAAAACCAGTATGTGTTTACTGCTTAGAAGCTTACTACTACACTGCCGTGACATTTACTACAATAACTTGATTTTCAACACACAGGACAGTCTCTGTGTTGTCATAAAATTGATGCTACACAGCCTGATCTTCGCATAACAAAAGTAAGTTGTAGTTCCAAAATATTTCATAATCAGTATTACCCTCTGACTATACTGTGTAAAACGTCCTCACTATGTTTCCATTCACCTTTATATTTGAAATCTTGATAAAACAAATTTTTGTTTTCATCGAACTCATCAATTCACACTGACTGCCAGTTATTTAAGAATATATTGTGCTTCCTGCAAAAGATTTTAGGATTAACAATATAAAAAGAATAAGTAGACTGTATTAATTTTGTGAAGTGCAAACCTGAAGAGCTCGTGTGCAGGTGAGATGGAGCTTTGACCCCAGACTCCAAACTATGGGAGTTGCAGTTAGTGGATTGATAATGTGAAGTACTACATTGATGGAGAACTAAGGGTCACCACCCTCCTTTGCAGTGGCCTTTAGTTTTATACACTTTAAATTGAGACAGCAGGGATTTATGGATAAGGCTGCTACTTGTGAATACTTGCTAATGGACTGTCTACTTCCTAACCTTCATCTAACCATAGCTGCTGCTGTTTGTTAGCAGCCCACTAATAGCAAATGGCAAATTTGACAAAATTATTTAATGAATGTGTTATATTTTAGGTTGCTCTTGAACAGATTTGTTTTTTTAAAGTTATATTGTGCTGTTAGCCTATTTGGTCTGATTTGAGACTTGTCAAGCCATGCTGAAGACATATTTTATTTGTTCTTAGATCTACAATTGACTTGGTTAACATATTTTTTTATCAATTAAGTTTTGTCATTACTTCTATATTTTTACTTTGGCTGTATGTCTCCAGATGCCATTTCTAGAGATCAGTACCTTATGCTATTCACTAAATTTCTATCAGTTAGCTTTTTCTCAAATGTTGGTCATTTCTGAGCCAGCGTGTACACTGCAATGAACAGCAAACAACCCGTTAAACTAAGGGAACTATGAATGGGAACATTAAAGGTGCTAAAGATATATAGTCCTGACAGATTCTTAGTCCAGGTATATAACATTCTACTTATTGATCACATATAACATCTAATTTTCTTCACAGTTGGAATCTGTCAGATTTGCTTGGGGTCGCACTGCCTCCCCTCCTGTCTTAGTGTGGTCTAGAGCTTTTTGAATGACTGACTGGTAATAAATGATTATCCTCCTTTTTGCCCTCTACAGTTTTGGCTGAAATCACTGCTGAACAGTGACTGCTTGGTGCACACATACAGACAGAGGGGGAAGATGACTGGCGATGGATTCCCTCTGTCGTTTTCTGCTTGAGCATGCCAGCCTCTATTTGAAGAGATGAGCCATGTTTGAGTTCACATCTCTAATTAGCCACATAGGCCCTTGCCTTGTTCCTAGAATTATTACACTGCTTAATAACAGCTGCTGCAGAAGGGTAAAAGGAAATAACTAACACTTGCAGTTTAGAAATTTGTTGTCACAGAGACCAAAACAAATGTGAACTTGGAATTGCTTTCTGTAAGGATTTGCAAATATGCAAATTAAGGTACATGAATATGTGATGTGTGTGAATAAGTTAGCTGTGTGCCGTAACAATGAGAGAAACGCCAGGGAAGTGGGTCTCAGATGATTAAGAGCAGTCTCTTTCCCCAAGAGTCTTTGTCTCTAGAGACACATCATCTTCCTGATAGTTTCTAGGCTGAGCTCCGGCCTTGCGACAGATGACAGAGAGAAACGCTGAGCAGCTCCTCCTTTGTCTAGTTCAGGGAGGCAAGCTGCTATCTTGCTTTATTTATCTTACAAATGGCTTTATCTCAAGGTTCTGGTGTATGACTTCACATCTGGATGAGTGAGAAGGTGTAGAACTGATCAGATCTACACATCTCCCACTGCATTCGTTGTCTTTTTGTTTCCATTCTAGATGCCTAAAATTCACGAGCCACCTCCCTTTGGTTCCAAAATGAGTATTTTCCTTCATGTACTCATACTCGTTGAACATACTGTTAGTTGTACTTTATTTTTATCATTTTGATTCTATTAAAGATACTTTAGTGCTACCAAAAAAACTACAAGCACTTCCATTTATGAGTGGGGTTTTTTTGTGTCTTCCAGCAGGCACAAATATGATTCTTCAACTCCTAATTAACCAATACAGAAGTTTGCATGGAAAGAACAATAAAATTGAAGTATTGACTCTCTTCTGTGTGGAGAAAATTAGCATATTTTCCTTGGTGGCACATAAGGTGCTTAGTTTTCTCTTCGTTTCCATCTTTTCTTGCCTTGCCTCCTATGGAGACTGACCTATATGGAGAAGAAATGTCAAGCATAAGGCAGAGAGCAGATGAGAGAAACAGCAGAGAGAGGAGACAAAAGCAGACTAAAGCGCACTCAGATTCACTCATGCAGGAAATGGAAAGAAAAAATAAGATCCAGACTTTTTCTTCATGCTCCCCTGGAGAGGTCACCTCTTCTATGGTTACATGGTGAAAGCAGTACAATGTGTGCAAGGCGCCACATTTATTTCCTGACTCTTAACAAGGCCTAATTAAAACCTGAGAGAATATTTATAACAGTGAATGTGTTATAGTACAACTCTGCTTTTGTGTTTCTAGAAGTGGAGTCTGGAAAAAGAAAAACAAGCTGGGCATTTCAGTCTCATTCTGAAATACATGCAAACATCTTGATCCATCCTCTTAGTTTTTATATTTTGCTTCCAAGAAGTCAGACTTTACAGAAGGTAAAATGGTAAAAAGAAAAGCAATAATCTAAATTGTATCTTTTGTCAGTGCTTAAATCTTTGAACACTAACGTTGACATGATTTGATGGATTGATGTATTTTTCCGATGCACGTAAAGAAAATGTCATTAATTCAATACCTTTAATTTTGTGAGACTTCCAATAAGTCAGTGCCACTGAAGGGCTAAAGAGGTAGGAGGAAATACTGAGTATATGTGTATTGATTTGATGTAGTTTTATTTTTTCTGACTTTATCTCTTGAGGCATGTCGTGATAAAATCAGAAAACCTTATAACTTGTATTACATGCAAAACTGATCTTATACAAGCTTACACGTTTTACTCTTCTTTGGCATGCTTTTAAAAAATATTTTATAAAATACATGTAGAAAGCAGGTGTAAGTAGTACGAGGGAATATTTTTGATGGACTTGTAATTAGCCTTAAACTCTGTCACTGTCCCTCTGCAGGTTTGTGTCACTGTCATCATCACCAGCTGTACTTAGAACACAGCTTTGCCCCAAGCCTACACTAAATAATAAATTAAAAAAAACTGACAATAACATAAAAACTGACAGTAAATCATCAAAGCGTTCACTCTTTTTTTGTTCTCATAATTATTGTTGTTATTATTCGTGTCAATCAAGCAGCAACCACACTTTCTCAGGAGACACGCTAAAGTAACCATTTATAAAAATATATTAAAAAATGACAACCCTTTTGAGAAACTGAGCAAAATCCTGACAGTCATTTTAGGGAAAAATGATGCCACTTCCCCTAAAAATACCCATAACAAGCACTGGAGATATAGCACTGAAATATTTGACATTTATGTCATATATCACAATATTACATCTCTGGTGATGCTGTTTTAGGAGATTACACACACTCTTTATAAGCAATGGAACCCGTGCAGTCTTTTGAGGTTATATCACATTAATTGTGACAAGTCTTTTGTGGAGGGGGGGGTGTTTATGCAATCAGTATGGGACTTAAATTATGTCATTTTGTTTTCATATGGAAAGACGGAGACTGAAAGAACTGACACTGACAACTGGGATCTTGTGTACTGCTATTATTCTTTGTAGTTTGTGTTGTCATGAAAATCACAAGCAGGTAGTTATCCATAACGATAGAAGTGCATCATGGTTAATCCATTTCAAGGCCCAGGAGTCAGAATAAAATGATTGAAACCATTCTCTATCTAAACTGCTAAAAACTAAAAATAATTTAGTTCTTAAAAAAATAAAATACAACTTTAGGCTAGTTACTCCCTAAAATACATATATTTTTGTCTTGAATTCCGTTGTGCATTACTTTTAGTGCTATTAGCCTTATTTTCATCGGTATTTATAGCTTTATTTTAGGATTTTTTGAAAAGTTTTGCGCAAACCTGAAAATAATGTTATGTGCATTCATTCTCAGAGTTTATGGTGTGAATGATTTTCACCTACAACCACAACAATTAGACATAATGGTCTGATTTCTAGCTATTTGTATATGTTTTAAATTGAGTTGGCTCTGGCAGCCATTAGATATACTGTTGACTCTAAAAGTTGTAGTTGAGAGTTTTATTAAATGTAGTTCTGCATTTCGTGAGATATTTTGGAAACCAACATATGAATACAAATAAGGTCAAAAAATTAAAATCACTTTTTTAAGGTTTAGGGTCAGATTAACACCAAACTTCAGTGACATCACAATGGCTCAGGTCTTGTCTTCAAACTAAACAAGTGGGGAAAACATCACCTTGTGCAATAAAGTGGAAAAAGAAATCATTGTTTTGTGTTGAAATTCACTTTAGATTTCCTTTGACCTCTGAGCACACTCAGCTGCATGCTAGTGTGTGAGCTTTGACACTTTGACCTTTTGAATTGTCCATTAAGCAGAAACTTTAAGGTCACAGCCATTGTCAATGGCTTCCACTGCTTGTATTGAGCAACATGTGAGAGACCAAGACCTCTCTAAAAGCTATTTGTCACATTCATAAGTAGCATTAACTCTACTGAGGATCCATGTTTCAGCAGCGACTGCTGGTGAAAATTTCCGAAGCTGTCAGGCTGCGGTGACACTTCAAACATGAAGGTGAGATGTTGAGGTCAAACATGACTCTACAGGGTGCTCTGGTAATTATCCTCTTTACCAACAGTCACACTTGTAGTGCACTTAATTTAAACCCTGAAGATTTTTGCTGAGCAGTTTCAGCTTGAATTTTTTTTTCTTAGTTGGAAAAAAACTAAAACTCTTTCAAGGCTGTGTAATAAGTAGTCTGAGTCCAGATGCACTTCTAAGATTATGACAAAGTTATTATTTTTTTTAAGTATGCCAGTTTTAACAAAAGCTCACTTGTTGAAAGAAAGTAGTTATAGCTGCAGCAATATGTGCAACCTGGTGGTACTCTGCAAGATCTCCTCTCTTAGAGCTCAAAGTATGTGTTTTGAACGACTCTCAGCTACTGCCACGATAAACCTTTGTTCGGTAAGGTAAATTAGCTGTGTCGACCATCTTAAATCTGTTAGATATTCACCCAATGATTACATTAAATGTTTTGTTAAAAACTGTTTTCTGATTTATTAAATATCTTACTAAAGAGACAGAAGTGAACACACAAAGACATAACATTCTCCACTGCCTTTAGATTAATTGAAGTTGATCTTGTTGGAGTAATTCAGGCCGGCAAGTTCACTTTTCTGTAATACTAAAATAAACTTGGCTAGCATTTGGATTGTGTGCTGCTTCACCTTGTTTGGCTTTTTCCTAGAGGCTGAGCAACGATCTGTGCTGTGAATCTCTCCTGCTTCTATTTTGGTTTGAGACCAAAAAAAATGTTGTTACCTGTGCAGAATAGCTTGAGATCAAACAATGTCTAAAGGGGAGGACAGCATGGCGCATTGCTTTGAAAAGACACGAAAGCAAAGTGCTGTCAGAATCATCTAACTGTTGAGGACACTGCCATAAAAATATAAGATGAGAGTGCTACAAGCAACCCCTGACAACAGTATTTTAGCAGAATCCTGCTTTAAATGTTCTAGCATTAGGATTTTTTTTTCTGTCTGCTCAAACATATTCCTATTACATAATATGGAAATGAAGTCAAATCTCTTAGTTTTTCATTTGGGAGTGTTGCCATTTAAACTGAAAAAGAATATATCACTTGAAGCAGATTATCACAAACTATGGAGTTCTCCTTTTTATGGACTCAAATGCAATCAGACAAATTACTAAAACTACAATTTATAGTTTATGATTTAGTTGAGAAGGTTTTGCAAGCAACTACTGCCTTTTTTTCAGGAATTCAAGGACATTGAAGGCATTTGAAAAGATTAAAGAAGTAAAATCCCCAGGGCAGACTTGCTTACCATCAACAGTTTTCTGAAAACCAACAGTTATGTGATTTTATCTTCTGTGATTTCTGTTTTTTAGTACTTTTGCAAGCTCACTAATAAATAGGAAATTTTATTGGAGCATATTTGTTGGTCTGTTTGTCATTCTCTGTAATTGTCTACATGAATCCTGATAGATGATCTTTCTGTTTGTTTGTAAGCCTGCACCAGGTAATTATATATGTTTTATTCCCTAGAAAGCACAGAACAGAGAATATTATAAAAGTAAAGTATTCAGTCTGCACAGGGAAAGATTTGCATTTGTTCTCATAATATTTTTTTATTAAAAATATAATTAAAAAAATATTTATTTAATTTTCTTTATAACAAACTATATACTATGTGTGCTTAGCTTTATCATGCAGATAAAATATCAATAATTTACCATGTCCTGGTAATATTTCCAAATTTAATCAGTGTTTTATTTCTGTTATTGCTTTTGGTTTACTCCTGTTCTATTTTTATTAAATTTTACCATTTTTTATGCTCAAGCTTTACTTCCAGGATTGTTTTGTAGTGTGTCCTTTTTGGTTACTTCAATTTTCTGGCTTTTGTTTGTTAAATGCCATTCACCTGTTGTTTATCTGTCTGCTCTGCCAAGTTTCCTTTGTTTGCTGACAGATCATTGCCATTGTTTCTTCCCGGGTTGTTGTTTGCCACGATTTTGGATAACCATCTGTTTTATGCTTCATTAGATTCCTCTTCGTCAGCAGCGCTGTTGGCTTCTCTGCTTCACAGAAGTCAATAAAGTTTATGTTTGCTCCTCATCTGCTGCCTCTTCCCTGCTCTTTTATATTTCGATGGGCCACCTTCACCTACCTCTAGGACACAAAGTAGTGAATTATGTCCTCCCATACCCAACTCCAGTGCATGACACTTAGAGACAGAACAAAATTACAATAATAAGTCAAATCACAGAACCGGTTTCTCCATTACCTTTTAAACTGTGGTCATTTGTCACTTTTAGATGGATTCCGGGAGGACTAAATCTGACATTCCATCATTGTAAAACTGTTCATCTTGTCCTGATGGAGTGGATATCTGAATTCCAACAGACATCAAAGCCACAGCAACACAAGACACATTTTAAAAATGGCTGAAAGCAAGACAGGTGTAAGGGAGACGGGTGTGCACCATTTTATCCAATGAGCCTGGCGATTATCCAGCTGTAAAGGGCCATCAGCGGCAGCAGCCCTGACAAGCAACTGGATTAGTGAGAGATGCAATTAAGACCTCAATAGGGAATCCTCATCTGACACACACAGATAGGCTTGTAGCTTCATTTCCCCACATACATGCAATATGTTCAGACTGTGATGCGAAAAGCTCAACTTGTGTCACATCAGTTGACTTCACCATCAATTTATCTGTTTTGTTTGGAGCTGCTGGTGAGCCTGAATGCTTGGTTACTGGTAATTACCTGCTGCATTCACCACCACAAACCAATTATCACATGCAAATTAATAAATATGGTGAAAGATAATCTTTGGAATAACGCATTAAAGAAATTACAAAGATTAAGTGGAACTGGCACTCAGATGCTTCAGTGTGTGCAGAAATGATTTTTAGTTCAAGGCATATTCTGCATTAGATATTCAACATGCAAACAACAGAAAAAACTCATATACCTTTGCTGGAGAACGAGGTGGTGATGCCTCATATCACATGCATTTTTTAATTATTGAGCAGGTCACTTTTGTTGTATTTTCAAATGCATTTGCAATGAAGAAAACAAGAAAATTGGGGGGGAAATATAGACTGTGAGATAATGAAAAGTCCTTCATGGGAAAATAAAACACAACCATTTCACTCTCATAAATAGTAAGGTGGCAAACAGAAGAAGAAAAAATGCTTAATTTCCATACAAGTCTACGAAATGATTTTATATAAAATTATGTTTAAGTGTGTCAGAATTACACTACAGCAAATTTTATTTAGTAGGAAAGCTAATCAGAAATAAACTGATCATCTTTTAAAGCAGACATCACTAATTTTCCATGTACACAGCCAGGATTCTATGGATTTTACTAGGTCATGCCCCACTCATATTCTGATTTTCATGTAACACAGCATAATCTTATTAGGTTGTTATGTCTACATTAACTCTCCCTACAAGCACTGATCCAAAACCCTGATTGTAATATGGAGCATTACCCAGGTGTCTCCCTGATCCTAAACTGTGTTTTCTTACAGCCTCTGCTCTGAATGCAGAAACTAAGGTGCACTGTAAAGTAGCAGTCATGTAGCAAAATACTGCAAATGTGCTCAGATTATGTGTTGAGGATGTTTCTCAGCCTTTAGCACACCAAACCTGATGACATGATCACCTGACTTTCCCAGCACATACTAAATATGAAGCATGTCAGCTCTCTGGGTTAAATATTGTTGTTTCCCCCCTTGCTCCTTGGCCTTTTGTTTTTACCTTTCATTGCTGGAGAGAACTAAATTAAGAGTAGAGAAATTGGTCCAGTTCCATATAATTAAGATGAGAAAATCTCAGAAGATGTGAACAGCTGTAGCTTAAGATGTAGGATTCTGTCCTCTATTGGCTGAAATTCAAAAGCTACCACATTTTTATGTGCAAGGATTATCAAACTCTGTCTTTTTAAAAACAGGTATGTTTCAACATATAGCTTTTCTTTAGAATTAAGCTTAAGCCATGGCTTCTTCATATTCTGACAATCAAATAGGAAGAAGAGCCCTCTGCTTCATTCTCCTCTCCAGTGGAACCTGCTCCCATTCGGGTTTACGAGGTCGACACCCTCTCCACTTTTTTAAATTAAGTTAAAAACTTCCTTTAGTTATGCTGCTCTAGGCCCAGCCTGCCATGGGACCTCCCATGATGTACTGAGCACATTTATTCTCTTTCACACCGCGTGCATTTATACGACTGTTGAATACCATTAACTTTATGCCTTCTCTTCTCTATGATCCGTGGGTTTCTTCTCTTTTCTGCCTCCCTGTAACTTTTTGCAGGTATCTCTGGCTCTTGAGAGATTTGTCTCTCATCTGCTGGTGCTAGCCTGAAACCTGCCAAGTCTTTACTATTATTTTGTTTGTTCTTTCTATATACATTTCTTTTATCCTGTCACAGTGTCTTTTCACCCCAACCACTCGAGACGGATGGCCATCCTCCTTGAGCTTGGTTCTGTCGGAGATTTCTCCTTAATAAAAAGGAGGGATTTGTCTCTCCCCTGGTGCCAAGAGCTAAAAGGGAATTGTTAGGTTTATCTTGATAATATTCAAGGGTTATGTCCTTACAGCGTTAAGTGCCTCAAAATGAATTGTGTTGTCATTTGGCACTGTATAAAAAAGACTGAATTGAACTGAAGTAAATGCTTTGGTGGCATAGGTGTTGGAACAGGACCTGAATTTCTTCCCAGGGGAGCGTTGTTACAGTTCAACTTTTTTTATCTTCTTTTTTTTCCCAGTATAAAGTAATTGGAGGCTTTCAAAGAAGCTTTCCTAACACTTTTTTATGTCTCCAGTGCCCCCACTTTTGTTATATGTGTCTCCAATTATGACTTTCTCCCTCTTTGGAACACTCACAACACAACTCATGTTCACTTTCTTGTCTGTCAGAAGTTTTCCTGTACAGTAAGGAGTCTGTACTCTCCCCTATTGTAATGACCTCCACTGAGACCCTCTGACACTGTTTGTAAATCCCCAGTTGTTTGTTGGATGACTTTGCTCCAATAATAAAGACTGGCGACACTATAGAATGCAGATCAACTCCTCAGTTCACATGCCACCACAGAGACACCAGTATCCAGATGAGGGGTCATTAGCAGCTGCTACAAAGGCAGCATGTCGCAGTGCATCCCAAAGACCTTTTCAAAGACCTTTTCAAGCCCTAGTGAAGCTTGTAATTATCACCCATGCTGAGATTTATGCTACATTTACATCACATAGGATTTCACACAGCCTGATGGCACAAATT
>JAVKLF010000132.1:4512139-4528358 GCA_034783495.1 Millerichthys robustus
GTGCTTTGTGTTATAGGTCATGGGTATGTGTAGTCAACTTATACAGATGTTAAAATAGATAAATCTGATTCACCCTGTGGCCACCAAATGTTTAGTAAAATCTTCTTAATTGTTTTAAGCTCTTTAATCTCTACCTGTCTTCCAATGACATATTAAAATAACTTGTGCTCTTCGCAACTGCAGCAGAAATGACACCATGTGTGATTAATGAAAGATGTAAGCTAGGATGCTGCCACTGAGCAGTCACGATTACACATTTTAACATTTCCACTCTCATTTCTCTGCTTCTTTTGATCATTAAACAAGCTGTCGTAAAGTCACTGGAAAAGATGGGATAAACAAGGTTATTCCACATGGAAGGTGTGCAGATTGCATGGCAGCAGTGTGACAGACAGGGAAACAGCTGGTGGCTAATGGTGTTTCTGAAGAACAGCCTTTATGACTATCTTCCACGCTGCACTCTGTTTCCTCTACTTTTACTGTGACTGGGCTGCTCATCGTGACTCCCCTGATTTACCTTTGTCCAAAGCTGCGCTCAACCAGAAAATGAGCTCAAACATGTTGAAGTGCCTCCAGGGATGCACTCTTCAGAGTTATTCAGTAAACCCTAGCCACTAAAATCCCTATTCATCAAACAGGGCTCCTCAGAAACTCACTGGCTGCTCCAGAGCTTTGCTCTCCTAAACTGTGTTTTGAACACATGTGTGTTCAGTTCAAGGTTGGGGATTTCAGCTCGGTGTGAATGCACTGATGGTTTTATGGAGAAATGAAATCCACATCTTACATTTAAGATCTTAAAATCGGTAAATGCTTTTATTTCACTTCTGCTTTTAAAAAAAATAAATAAAAGTACTTCTAAACTTTGGCAAAACATCTAAAGTTGGTACAAACATTTTTTAACATGAACAAAACAAAAAAACAACAAATGCATAGTGAATGTCTCGCAATAGCCTATATAAAGGGGAAAAAAGTTAGTTAAATGAAATAGAAGACATTTTTTTAAAGATTTTGGCACCAGAGGAAGTGTTTGTTCTCAGCTTTCTCTGTACTCTTTTTGTTTTTTTTCTTTTGTGATAAGAAAAGTTTGCCAAATACTTCAGATAACTATGATGGTTTACACGCCTTTCAATTCATTTGTCACAAGTATTTCTCACACATATCACTCAAAGAAAACTTAAAACGGTGTTTCTTTCCTTGTTAAAACAGATACTAACAATAAAGAAAAAAATATATTTATATTGTCTTACAGAAAACAAAAAAGTATTTATTTATTTATCCTTTTATTTATTAATTATACTGGTGTCTACAGTTTTACTGTTTGTTTTGATTTTAGAAAAAGGTCCTACATTTTAAATGATCCCACTGTTGCAGATTCAAGTTTTGTGAGCCTGATTGTGCAAACATTTCTAATAATAAATTGAACAGCTTGCCTTTTGGACAAGTTGATGCACTAATGCACTAGTGATCAATCTTACTGGCTGACATAGCCACCTCTAAAGACTTTTCTGCTGGTGTGGCTGAAATAAAAAAGCATAAAGACAAACCATGACAGAGACAAAGCCTCATCCCAAAGCCTGACAACACACAGGATGTCAGTAGTACAAAGAATAAATGAAGAGCTCATCCCTGCCATAAATCCTACTTAATTCCAAAGTCTAATCAGTATTCTGCTAAGGCCCTCTTTGGCACATAGCTTCAGTTATACAAACCTTCCAATGTGTCTTACAGCATCTTAAAAAATGAAATAAAATCCATGGAAACAAGAGACGTGTTAATGAGGGTTTGACTGTAAAGACACATCATACAATTTAACAAATTGTTATTATTATTATTAAAACAGAGGATCAACATTTTTACCACTACATTGACTGATTGTGATATCATAATTTCCCCCCTAAACTTTACATTTTAATGTTACCACAAACAAATCAACAAAAGTTATTTTATGTAATGGGAGCCATAAATTGTCATTTTCTCATTCTATTAGTCTGAGTATACAGTCAACAGTTTGAGCACAACTATTTACTTATGAATAGGAAAGCAAGCATGACCTCTTGACTTGTCTTGTACTTTAAGCATCTCAAACACATTCCAGGCAGGTTTACACACAATATGTGATGTACTGACAAGCACTGAGCAACATTTTAAGACGCAGGGTTGCATTTTTGTAGTGGATACAGCAGGCTTTGGATGAATTTGATTGGCAGAGTTTAAGATACAGGTGATTTGGAGGATAAAGCCTCCCACGGCAGGCTGCTGTCACTGCTGCATCTCTGACTCAATCTGAATCCTTGAATCTGTTCTGCTCAACAGAATGATGCAGCCAATGTGCCTAACAGTGGAGATAAATCACTTTGGACATTACAATACAAACTGGAGCATAGGGCTGCCTGTTATTTGATCAAAAATCCTATGAGACCTGAATGGGAAGCACTTCACTTGCAAAGAAGTACCACTGTGTCTGACTTACTGTTTGATGTCTTACTTATACGGGGCCCATTGTTGGATAATTGCCATCTAATCTTCTAAACTCAGGTATGTAAATGGTACATTACTTTGAGTCCACCCCAATTCCTGAGGGAGATTGCTGTGGGTGAACAAAAGACCAACCAGCAGCAAAGTAATTGGGAAACAGCAAGTGTGCTGATTAGTATGGAGATCGGAGCATCGACTAATCCCACAATGGCTGCTCAGGTCAGCACCCTCCAAACAAACATCTATTCTGATATTTGATAAAACACTTTAAACTAAATGGAATATCATGTTACATCAAGTATAACAGAGGAATCCCACTTTGCAGTTTTCTGCCTGTGAAAATAGCACCCAATGTGGCCGGTTACAATCTGTGGGGCGTGAACAAGAAAGGGTTATACGTCAAGGTCTGGTGAGTATTAAACGGTAAGTGAACATAAAGAGAACTAGTGTTGGATGCAGGAGAAATGGGTAAGTGCTGAGACCCGAGTGACTTTGACAAGATCCAAATCAATATGACCAGGGGACTGTGTCAAAGCATCTTTTAAAACATCATCAACTTGTAAGCACCTCACCACAGTGAACGTAGGAGGGATGAAACATGAACTTGAGGATATTAAGAGGTGTGTCCGAACAAGTTTGATCCACAGCAGCTCCACCTGCAAACAAACAGGACTTAAAGGATTTGCCATCGTCCTGCATTCTGGTGCCTGGAGGGCACCTTCAGAGATCTCATACGTAGACCTGTCTCAGCCAGCTCAAGTAGTACTGGCAGGGCAAAAAGAGCCGGCAGCATATTAAGCAGGGGTTGCCATAATGTTTTGGCTCATCATCAGGAGTCTGAAGGCAGGGTGCCAAAGGTGATGTTAACAGAGGGGGATCTGTTTTCATAGTTATTTAATTAAAATAAATTTAAAGCCATGTGTGCAGCACGTGCTAAACTGATTTCATTTTAAATTGACGGGATAATTTAAAAAACCTGTTCAGTATATTCTTTAGCTATGTTGATCATATCCCTCAACACCTGTCACCTGCCAAGAGCAGCAGACTTTTACCCTTGGCACGGGGGCGCCTGCTGTGTTGAGAAACACAAGTTTCGTACATCACTGTCTGCTTGGAATGAATTCATTTATAATATCACACACATAATAATTTAAGCTCCTGATGCAATTATTGCCCACACACCTCACGCAGATGAATGTGAACAATACGGTAGCTCCCTGCTGTTCTTTAATAAAAATAGCCTCTAATGAATCCAGCCAACAGTTCTCCCATTGACATGAGTTATGTTGGTATCAGGGTTATGAGAACACATTGCCAGGAATCTTCAGATAGAGTAATAATTGCCTCCTTTGGTTTAATCTGCCTCAGACACAGTCCTACAGAAGATTCTGTGAATGTAAAAGTTTGATGAGTTTCCATCTTTGTTTGCCTTAAAAAAAAGAATATAAAATGAAAATAGATTATTGAGGCACTATGGAGAGATTTAGGCACAACACAAATTTTATTGGCAGTGCAGATCAGACAAGATGTTCATTTCTATTATTTTTTTATTCATTTAAATACATATGGTATTGTTGTATTCTTGGTAATAGAGCTGGTTTTATATAACAAGTGCCAACCCCTTTCTGTTGAATACATTTGGAGAAAATCAGCAGCTAATTTGTGTGCATTTTACTCTTGACTCACAAATATGATCTTGCTGTAAAGAAAATGTACTTTTCTCTGATAACTAACATACCACGTGACTTATAGCAAGTTCACTTGGATGCATTTTTAGAGACTAACCCTGTGGGCTCAGGAAGACCTCTACAGTAATTGGAGGCATTTTCAATGCTGAGCTCATTATACAAGGATCTTGTTTACTAAAAGAGGCTGTGTCCCTTTCCAGTGTAAAGGAGGGAAAAAAAGTTTAAAACTATCAGTTTTATTCCAAGAAAAAGAAGATGTTATTTTAAATACGAAAGGATGGTCATTAAAACATAACTAGGTATGGGATTAATGGAACAGAAAACATTTTTTGCTCCAACAGAATAATTAAAAAGATGAAATAATTGGGGATAAAGCAAATATTTTCTTGGTCCGTTGATGAAAGACCAAGTAAAAACTGAGAAAAAAGATCAACAAATTCAGCAACCTTCAAAATTATTGTTTGGAGCAGAGGAATGTTTTGATTCCACCATAATTAGACGCACAACAGGCATCCAAGCAAGACTCCCTATACACTTTTTCTTTGTGTTCTGCTTGTGGAAACTGATAGAAATAACGAACAGCTTCTGTCTAAACTGCTGATGGATCGTATCAGTCTGACAGCATTAGCAGAAAAATAAATAAACTATTCAAACCTCAGACACCTTGAGGCTTAATGTAGCCACAGAATTGAAAGTGAATGAATTAGAGCTCATGATTCTTCCAGGCATATTCAATGACGCTCGTCAGCAAATGGATGTGGGTCTTTTATACCATGCTTTGCAAAACAGCACATCTACTGTACCTTAGAGTTCTGTTCACATATAGTGTTTGACACTTCTTTAGATGTGTGGTTCAGCCGAAAGTTTATATCCACTAATGATGCCAAACCACATTTAACCTGTTTGCAGGCAGCAGTGCATCAGGCAGAATATCCCATCTATTGTATTACTTCTGTATTAAAACTGCATGTAACTGTGTTACAAATGTCTCCAATTCTCTTCCTGTTAGGTGCACAAACTGCCAGCTGAGCAGAATAAAACATATTACAACCACCCAGGTAAACGTATTCTTGGTTATTTTATATGACGCTGCAGCTGGCTGTGAAAGACTAAATTACACTAACAACAGTGGCATCCATAATTACACGTTCACACTCAGTCTGTAAACTGCAAACATTTGATGCAGTGTAAGGAAGTAATCATCAACTGAGGTGAGCTTTTTATGCGTGCAAACTACTGCTGATAACTTTAATAAAGATCTATGTCTATGCATAAGCTTTAAAAAAAATGAAATATTTAGCTAAAACACTCAGTTGTGTCATTTAGTTAAACATTCTGCACAATAACTGATGCAAATACATATTGTTTATATATATATACATATATATAAAATCCCAGTACAAGATTTGCCACAGTTATTCAAAAGCAACTTGGTTCCAAAAGTCTTGCTTGTTTAACAGAAAACAGACTTTTCTCTACATCACCATAATGTTCATCAAGCTAAATGAGATCGTACATTTTGTCCTGATGCTTTGAAAATAAAAACTGAATAAAAATAATTTTAAGATTCATTAGTCATGCATCAGCTTTTGATTCTCTTTAAATTATTTGAAATATGTATTATTATATTATTATTTATATTATTTAAGAATAAAATACAAGTAATGAACACTTAATAATGTCAGTAATTATTTCAGTTTATTATTATTATCGTTGCTAATTATTACTAATATTATTATTATAGTGTTTTTTATGACAGTTTAAACTGATGCTAACTTTCACAATATTTTGAACTATCGGATCTTCCAAAGATGCCTGATTCATGCGGGCTTGTGTAATAAATTGCACATTGTAATTTTCTTTGCTTTAATATCAAAACAGAGCTGCTTGATGGGTTCCTTCATTAAAGCATAATGAATTGCATCACTCCTGCTAATGAGTGTGTCTTGCTGTTATTGATCAGACAGACAGCAGCAATTTATGTTTGCCGACATTCTTTGTCTCTGAGAGCAAAAATGCTAATAAATACATACTTCATATATCACACCTTTACATTACTGCTTCGCAGCTCCAGAACTGATTTTAACACCTTAGCACACCTCAGGCACAGTGTAAGCTGTTTCACAACCCTAATAATAAATATATATATATATATATATATATATATATATATAACACCTCTCATATGGTTAAGTGCTCAGAGGCTCAAACATTTAAACCTATGTGATATTTCATAATAAAAAAGACCAATATTCAGAAAACTATTAAATTATAACACATTTAAGCTTGCAGAAGCTTTTTTTTCTATTTCTGTGTAGCCCAATTAAACATCCTGTGACAGAAACCATTAATTTAGTGACCCTCAGGAGGGGGAAGGACTCCTTGGATGGGATTCATTGCTCCGAAAGATGCTGTTCTTCCAAAAGAATACCATCAAACTCATATATCACAAGAATACTGAACTAAAAGAGTACAAAAAATAATTTTGGAACTAACCAAATTTGATAAATCTACTCAAGCATTTATTAATTACATTTGAAGGCATTTAAACCAAGGTTATTCAAAGAGATCAACCTGCATTGTAGGAAGTGAGGGGTAGGGTCATGAATACTGCAGTGGCATAATGAAGCTCTATTAGGCTTCATGAATCTATATGGTGCTTAGACATCATCTGCTCTGAGGTTTTGCTGAGGGATCATCCTAAATGGCATTAATGGCAGACAGTAAAGACATGGTGCAAATAGGCCTTTTTGTCTTTTTTATTATATAATTTGTATTGGAAAACTGATGCTACTTTTGTTTTTGACTAATGGCATTTAATCCACAAACACGGTTGACTTTTGAACTTGTGTGTGTGGCAGTTACACAGACAACTTTTTTAAGCTCACTATTGTAAAACCATCTGTAATTATAAGATCTTGGACTTTGAAAATGAATAAATGTACTGTGATCCAAGTCCTGTTTTTAGGGTTTTCAATGGGCTTGTTTCTCTACCATTAAACTTCTTGATCCAGAGGTGTAAAACTGAAATACACAACAGATCTGAAACTAGAAGACATTGTGTCATTGTAAGACAGAAAACAAAGTTTGGGCAGTATATTAACAAGTAAATATATTATATTGAAACCTTCAAAAACTAATCACTAGATTTACATCAACAACTGATTCAGCTTTGAAGTCACCCCAAGACAAGATGGCGACCACAAATGGTTAAAATTATCAAACACAAATTATTTCAATCATTCAGATATTGAGCTGAGCTAAATGTTGCTGTATTATTTGGACACCTTAAAAAAATGCTAAGCATTTTTTGTTTAAATCACAATTTAATCACAGTTCTGAAAGTTTAATATTTATTGTCAGTAAAAGAAAATTAAAACTATGTTTAGTTTAAATAAGAAATAAACATTATTTTTAAATACCACAAATGATTTCATGTTGTTAGGATTACAAAATCCATAGAATGGATAGATATTTCCAAACCAGTCATTCATTCTGTAAGAACTAAATGTTTATTAAGGACCATTAAACATTGTTCCCCTCCATTCTATTTGTCACAGTCTAGAATGAATGAAGCCTTGAGGAGGAAGGGAAAGTGGGAGCAGTAATGATGCAGAAAGCAACAAACAGCTGATTGAGCCTGGAGAATAACAAGACTGCCATCCCATGGTCAAAGGATGAACAAGCGCCTCCCCTCCTGGGGTGCACTGTGCAGACAGCAGGATGTGGCACAGTCACTAAAATAGGAGTTATTCTGACCATTGCATTTATTTTATAGGTCGAGCACAGTTCCACTGAGCCTGTTTCTCTTTCTGTATAATGAAGGACTGTGATGGTGCTTTATCACTTGAACATCCTCATCCCCAACATTAGCTCAGACATAATGAGGGTTATTCAGAGGACGGGGGCCCTCTCTCCAGAATGATAAAAGACCCGAGAGTGTGCGGGTGACGCGGCATCGGTCATTAGCCTGGCTCACTTTGCCCTTTCATGTATTTCTAAATAAGTGCCTTCCTGTGGGTTTAACAGACCACCTAATCTGCCTACTTACTCTGCAGGCGAGTAGTGGGAATCCAGAGGTGAATTTAAGGCAGCTAAATGTGCTTATCTGTGCTCTGACATGTTTAGCCTCTCAGGTGGAAATTCTGCCACAGGCTTCCAACCCCAGCAGGTTTCACTGCTGATATAAATTATGGGGGGATTAGTGTGTTTATGTGAAGTATGTAGCAGATGTGGAACAGCAGCTCCCATAGATGTCACAGCTTTAAATCCCCAAAGTGTTTCTCACTGCACCTTTTCTTTTAAAGGTTAACGCTGATTTAAGAATCCCACTGTTGCTGGCCTGTCTGATCAATACTTGTAAATATCCAGCTCTCTCTGCGAGACAGGAGACACAGTCTCGTCTCTGATAAGGAAACATAGGCTGGAGTTTCAGTGAGAGATTGATTTGAGGACATATGGGATATTAAAGTGTTAGCCTCAAAACAATGACTTGATGCTAAAGAAATGTGCTGGGAAAGAAAGTTTGCACAATGAGGTAATATCACAAGGGAGACAAAAAACATTCCTGCAAGATTTTGCAAACACTTTTTAAAAATTAAAAGCAGGACAAGGTCACTACAAACTGACTTTTGAACAGGAAAAATTCATGTTCACCCCCTCAGGAAACAACTAGAACGTCTGGTGAATCCGAGTCCACCTTTTCTATTTCAGTCTTTCAGGGAGTACATGCATTGAAGCGTTTTGCTATACAAGATGCTTCCCCAACTTTAACTAAAGTGGACGCACAGTCACACGATAAGTCAGGGGCATTGCCTTCCTTCTACATGACACCAAGGGAACGTGTCTCATTGTCCTTCACACCAAAGCAATTTTAAAAGTGACATATGGTCAGTCTTTGCCCGGCGACGTAGTCAACCCCGTTTCCACACTGTGAAATGAGATTTACTGACCCAGGAACCCCCTGGGGACTTCTGCATCGAGAGCCCTCGATCGAACCTCGTCTTGAGGCTGATCTTACACGAGTCTGCTATGTAACATGAGGCTGTAGGGTTAATATAAATGCTGGTAGAATATTACTGTCACACTCGAGAAAAGCAGGCTACTTGCACATTCGTTTTGGCAGGCAAACAATAAATGCAAAGTGAGTAACTGCTGCATTGTTTGACTAAAGTGGAGCGAAGACTGGCTCAAGGGAACCAAGAAACAGCCATCATGGCATTTATCCTCAGGGGTTAACATCAATTTAACTTAGTTTCAGTACCTACACTCACCAGCAGAGAGCAAAATCAAACACCAGTGGTGGTAAGTGATTCAACTTCATTAAATCGTAAAACTTGTAGTCATCTCTGTGGTTCCTAGACAAGTTTGTGAAATTGATATCACTGTTTTAAAAGGACAGAAAACAATGCTAAGTCATAAAGAAGAGGAACATTTATTCTGCAGCTCTCTTGCTGCAAGAAGACAGAAGCATACCTACAGTGGAACAGATAAAAAAGGTGTGTTACAAATAACAGTTGATAGTGGTAGAAACATTTCATTTACTGTAGCACTTGATTAAACAACAGTTATGAAGCACAGCTTTGCTCAGAGACACAGTAAGGTAGTAGAGTTTTCTGGCAAGTGCACTGTGAAGAAACATATGTACTGCAGATCCACAAATGAGGTTTGATTTACAAATGTGTTGGCACATCAAGAAAAATAATAATCATGTCCACTACACTGAAGTTACGTTCTTAGAAATTAACAATGCAACACAAGTTATTAAAAGGAACTATAGCATGTTATTCTTTACAATTAGCATCAGTTTGATTATAATGCTAAGAAGTTAGTCATTAACGATTGTCAACAGCCATCTCAGTGCAGAGCCAGCAATGACTCCAAACTTCAACAGCCATGAATGACAAAAACTGCACTGGGAGGAGGTTTACACTGACCTAAAAACATATCAGGTCAGCTCTCTCTTCTTTGTAACTCTCCAATTACCTACAAAGAATTATTAAGCACATCACAACCTTTTTAAAGAAAGCTTCACCAAAATCAAGTTATAAAGGTTTTAGCATTTTCAGTCATCAACAATTTTACTTTACTTTTTTCTGAAGAACTGTAAAGTGTTTTATGATTGAATTGTGGCAATCATGTCAGTGAAAAAGATAAATTAAATTGGACAAGTGAAATGCTCCCGTTTGGCAAGGACTCCTGATTGCATTGCACTTCATAAACCCTCTGTGGACGTAAAAGTCGCAAACCCTTGGAATGAGTAAGAAGGAAAAAACTAATAAACTAATAGACTAATAAAATGAAGCTTAAAAAAAGAAAACAACCACTATAAACACACCCAGGTGAAGACTAGTCTAAACAGATAACGGATGAGACCAACATGACACAAACAAGATGAAGCAGCATCAAAGTTCCCTATAATTTCATGAATATAGAATCATGTCCTCAGAACAAATATGCAAGATTTCGAAAGACTAAAATAAGTAAAATCATGGTTTTCTTAAAAGCCCACACAGCTAAAGGCAAAAGTAGTATAAATCCAAGTTAAACAAAAAAGGATAGCTTGAGAAGCAGAGTTAGTGTCATTGGCAGTTTAGTCATTAGATTCCTATGAGCCATAAAGCACTGCAGTCACAGTCACAACAGTGGTCATCTTCCACTTAGACCTCAAATCAAATGATCAGAAATAAAATTGGCAACATAGTGGCTGAGATTGTTCTACACACTAATCTATCATGAGCTAATAAAAAAATAATTATCAATTTTCACTTGAATAGCAATGATAGACATCTGCTTTGTTCCCCAGCATTACAGTTGTCTTGTGGCTTCTTTAGGTCCATGAAGAGTTCAAAGTAAACAGCATCTCTCTCTGAAGCTCTTCTTGCTTTTCTTGTTCTTTCCTTTCCCGTTTTTGTCCTTGTTTTCGGACAATTTCTTGCCTCGTACTTCACGCATCAGGTCAAAGAATACCTGGAGGGAAACGGATTTCATTTTTACTTAACTGTTTACTTCCATTGTGAAATCCAACATTTAAAAAGGCGTGCTGGATCATGTTTGAGTTTGTCATTACACAGAAGTTGGAAAAGTGTTTAGATTATTATCTGTCACTCAGCTACATCACAGATAAATAAAGTGGTTTATTGGTCATCAGTTTATCCTGGTTTGACTGAACAACAAATGAAGAACCAAGATTACTTCAAAGACATCTAGTCAAGAATCCTGCAGACTGTCAGACAACTAAATACCACAGACACGCTGTAGCAAGTTTCAAAGATGCTTGGCTCCACCAAACTGCTTTCAAAACAAAGGCTGAATGATTCAAATGCCAGACCCAAATTTAATTTTGTTCTACATTAAATTAATTGATAAATACAAAAAGCTATTTTACCTCCACTTTATCTCAAATCCTTAAAACGTCTGCACATTTTTCTATACTAAATTTAATGTGTGAGCAGTAGCACCTTGTCCACATTGGCTCTAGTTTTGGCTGATGTCTCTACATACTGGACGCCCCACTCTTCAGCTTTTCCGCGGGCCTCATCCACCGACACCTGCCGACGATCCTCCAAGTCGGACTTGTTGCCTACCAGCAGGAGAGGGATCTTGTCTTCCTCTGCCTTTACTCGCAAGATCTGCTCCCTGCCACACAGAGCACAGAGGGAGGGCAGATTGTGTAAAATTAGGGCACTTTCCAAATAATCAATGCATCAGGCATTTTAATAAACTAATCCAGATGTCAAACATTGTGTTTTTGTTTCTTGATCAGCTTATTTCTGCGATGCATGAACCCAGTGTGTAACACTTTATTTTTTCACCTTCCGGCATTTGGCAAAGAAATTATTTATCTGTCACAGAAATACATCACACATTTAAGGACATTAAAGAAAGTATCTCAAAAGGTTGTAACCTCTGTAGAAGCGCTGGAGATTAAAAACTGAGATAACAGTGAAAAAATAGGCAAATTATAGGCAACATTGTCACTGAATGTTTGTAATCGAACCACTAGCAAGCCGTTCGGCTGCATTTTCTGCCGCCACATTGTGAAAATCAAGTCCTTTTTTTTCTCGGCTTGCAAAACTATTTTCTAGGGCATGCACTTAAATTTGACCACGTCCACTCACGTCCTACCCACATTGTGTGTATTTACACACCAACTGGGGAAGTTGCAGAGAGTAAACAAAATGTAGGCTATTAGTGAGGTAAGCGTGCAACCCCTGACATCGAAGGGTAACACAGACCTGTTACTGCTCCATGAGCCACAGTAAAATGTCACTACACTTATCATTTTTTTCCCCACTTATATGATAAGGCAAGCCATAAGTAGAATCAAGCGCTCAGCCCATTCCAGCATGACCCACTTCATAGCCAGTGGCAGGTGGGGAGTTCAACTAGGGTGGTGCACCTGTAATAACAGGTGTCATAAGGAGAGTTCAAGGAAGGGAAGAGTTTTTTACACAAATAATCCATACATGTTACAAATACATGTTTCTGCACAGTAGTTAAAAAAAGAAATAGTGGCAAATCTCTCTCTCTCTCTCATTCACACACAAACAGCTCTAGAATTACATAAAACGAAGTCATTTCCATGCATATTAATATTTAACACAAACATACAATCTACAGTAGTTACCTTGACAGTGTTCATGGGGTAAAGCTTTGTAAAGTATCAAATTAACACACTTGCACTGTTTAATTACCTGAATTCTTCTGTGGCACTGAAGGACTCGTGCTCTGTTATGGAGAAGACTAGCAGGAAGCCCTCCCCGCTGCGAAAATAATTGTCCCTGATGGCAGCATAGTCCTCCTGGCCAGCTGTGTCCAGGATATCGATTTGGACTTCCTCCCCATCCAGTACAACCTTCTTCCTGTAGCTATCTGCTTTGGTGGGCTCATAGTCTTCAACAAACTAAAGAGAAGATTTATTCTAGTTATTTTATGAGTTGCAAACACGTGCACGGTATAAACAGAGCCCACCAACTGAATCACTAGGTCAGCACAACTAGCAAGCAGGTGGGGGAAAAAAATATCAGCTACAATACAGATTAGGTGAACTGAACTGTGACCACTGGAGACCTTGATGAAGGGTGTTATCGTATCCTTTTAAAAACTCTGAGATTAATATCATTTTACTTTTGATAGACTTAACTAATTGAGCAAAAGTTTGCAGGTGCCTGGCATAAACTTACCTCATCATACATGAACTGCAGTGTGAGCGCAGACTTCCCAACACCTCCACTTCCCACCATTATCACTTTGTGCAATGCCAGAGAGCTCTGGTTTTTACCTTTATTGGTAGCCATGGACAGAATCTTCTTGTGTCTTTCTTACACACTCAAACACATGTGCACATCCACTCACACAGGCACCCACACATACACACACACACACACACACAGGCACAACCTGTGAATGATAAGAGAGTAAATTAGCAGTGCCTTTAGTAAATAACCTCTAAGGACAGCCCATAAGAGAAGTGAATGGACAGATGGCAGTTGTTACTTTACAGCTCTAACTGTGACAGTAACACGCTGTGCCAAGGCTCTAGGCTGTGCTCCAACAAATCTCGAATCTTAACCCCCATCATTCCTATCTAGGTGCCAAATTGCCTACTCGTTGAATCCAAGAACTTTATAAAGTTCGCCATCAAAAGGTCATTGCAACTGATCAGAAGTAATGAAGCCATCACTCTGCACAGCAAGGCAGCATTTACAGAAGCATTAAAACAGGGCATCGTGTGCTAAACTCATTAGAAAGAAGCAAGAAGTGACTGCCCATCTATCTGCTTTAAAAGGGCCCTGCCCTCAAAAGGTGAAAGCTCAGAGTCAATTGCTTTTTGCCTGACTTCAATATATTCAATCTCTGTCCGTTATAAGTAAAAAAAAGAGTGCCCAGCTGACTTCACTGAAGATGCACGTTTTACCAGAACCTGCAACCTATTTGGATGACATTAATTAAAAAGTGCCAAGTTTCAGGGTTTAAATTCATGTCTGCCACAATCAATAATCAATCATGTGACTAAGATCATTAGCAAGCTGATCAATGAAACTATGGAACTAATATTTTGTTTTTCATTGTTTTTTGTAGCATCTGGCATCAGTGACTGAAAAACTGATGCCAGTTACACATTTTGACATCATCAAATCAACAGTCCGACAAAAATTTCATGCAGAAAAGAAAATGAAATCTGAAATCTTGTCATTTTAGAGGCTTCCAGCATGTCTTTTCAGTGGCCAACAGTATAACCCATTTTCATCACATTAACATCCATCTCAAAATATCAGCTAAATGACATTTGTTAAAACTTAGGATATGGCATCACGAGTCCCCAAACCAGAAAACGAAGTTTGACCTGCACCCTTCCTGTCTTTGTTACCCTTAACAAGGCCAGTGAAAGGTCTGGCAGGAAGTACCCACACAAAAATGCACACGCAATCACACACACCTTTCATTAAAACTTGCAGAAATCAGCACTTATTCATATGGGTCGCTATTTCAATTATTCACACTGTGTAACCCACTTCTCTGTGCACCACCACAGATGGTGGTTCTGATGGAACCAGAGTCAAACGGAATGAACAACTCGGTTCAAAATTCCTGACAAAAAGTTCAGCGAGTAGGAGGGCGGGGGTGCTCTGATGTTACAACTACTACTATTACTATTGGTTCTGCACTACCAGATGCTGCAGGTACAGTTGAAATAGAGCTCTGATAAGACATTTGTTGTTTTTTTATTATTATTATTATTATTTTAGGAAAAATCTACGGTACATGCTTCTATCTTCACATTCCACTTTAAAGAACATGAACTGTGTGTGTAAATTTAATCCATCTGTAGTGCCTGGAAATGTTTAAATCCAAGGATCTTAGTTGTGGGGATTTCCTTACTAATGTAAAAAATATATTTTTTTAGCTCACTAACAAACTTTAATTTCTGATGATCAGTGAGGGAGGGAGGGGGTGTGAGAGAGAAATCATCTGCTTTTCTCATCCTCAACAATGGTCAACTGAGCCAAATAAAACACTGCAAGGCTGCCAAGAGTCAGTGTGAACAGAAACACTCCCTCTTTGAATGATTTGATGCAGACATTTTATTTTGAAATCTCTGAAAAGTATTATCCTATCATTACTTATAAACTGCCTCTCCCTTTCCCTCCATACTTATGTTACATCCAAGTTTCCCCTTAATATTTCTGCTGCTGAGAAAATCTCCCCCTAATACAACAGAGAATCAAGTGTCTTATTTTTTCCTATCCAGTTTCTACCACTCCCAAAACAAATTCCTATGGAATATAAAGGAAGAATTTTGCTCTCAGCTTTCTGTGATAAAACAATGAAACTTGATTTAGTTGTGGTAATGGCAGTGCAATGTTTGTGTGTAAAGTGTAAAAATAGGTTTTCGGTACAAGGATTTAAGACTACAACTTATTTATCACAGTGCAACAAACAATGCATAATTTAAGAACAAACCCCTACAGGGAGACAGCAGAAATGTGTTTGGTCTTTCAGATACAGGAGCCATAATAGCCCATGCCTGTGGAGATGAGAAAATGATTTACTATACTTAAAAAGGCGGCTATAGCAGCAAGGACATTTTCACCCAACGGTGCATACTAACAACCCCTCTTCTGTGGGAACGCACAGATATGCCTTTGACGAAACTGGGCAACAGACACTTAAAACCCTCTCTGTGTTGCAATCCTCTCCAACTTCAGCAATACTAAAAGACGGGGTGTTTTTTTATACATCTAATACTTCCTGCCTTTTTATATAGAAAATCTCATCGAAGTGAAAATACAATCCAGTCAAGTCTGTTTTCAACTGAATTTCCACAATTACTTAAAAAGACTAACATGTTATACACTAAATAGATCATTTCTACTATCTTCTCAGGTGATTATTTTTTTATGTCTAAATACACCTAACATATTTTTCCGTTTAATGGTCATTCCACAAGACTGATTCAGGATGGACAGGGAAGATAAGTTACAATTTCAAAAATGATTTACTGACAAATCGATGCTAAACACAGCAAACTACTTATCACCATCTTGCTTTCT
>JAVKLF010000132.1:4568134-4582780 GCA_034783495.1 Millerichthys robustus
ATGTGCTTCTCTACAGAGCTCTGGTTTTGATACTAGTCCATAGGAGACAAATATTTCATCTTTTCAGACCTAGAACTGATGATGGTAATGTTTTGAAAAGACACGTATGTCCTACTTGCTAGATTAAAAAAATCTTTATTCTACATAACTGCAGCATTTTTAATATATTCTGACATTTGCTGCGTGGCATACTAACCCCCATTTATCCTTGTGTCTAATCCATATATCATATAAAACATTATAAAAGAAAGAGAAGAAGATTAAACCTATAGTTGTTGATTTATTGTGAAGCTAAAACATCTTTTTAACATTTTTTTATGACCAGGCATGAAAGTGTCGACATCACACATAGAGTTAATATCGGACCAAAACACAGATAAACACTGAAACACAGTGATCACATAAAGCAAGCTCTAGTTATACTCATCAGCACTACAATTGACCACATAGTGGGCTCCATGCAGTTAGTTAGAGACAAGACAAGACCATGATGGATGTTAGCCAAGGGAACAACAACAAGATAAGTATGTGGGCTTATTGACACACAGAAACAGACCCCGAGTGCTGCAGCTCTAGGAAAGGGGCATGTTTCCTTTTAGTAGCAGAGATGACTGATTCCAAAGGCGGCACAATTATTAATGTCACACAGACAGAAGCACTCGAGGCACTTATGAGTGAGGAGAAGTAGCAGACTAAAATGCAAACCCCTTCCTCTTCCTAAGCCCACCTGCATTAGGGCATTAGAGGAAAATGAAGGATCCAAGGTCAAAGCCCAGATCGGGCACATACAACAAACATCACTGCACCTGGAGCAGTGAGACAATTCACCACCCAGCAGTTGTCTGTGCAAAACATTTAGCACATTAAAAAAAGCAGCCACACACGCTCTCCTCCTAGCAACACAATGCTTATTTACACTGCAAGCAAGCAGGATCACGGGTCTTTCCATTGTGACCAGTGCTGGTTTGAGAAACTATGATTTGTCTCTGTCTGTCTGTATCTTCTGCAGTTGAAAAAAATCTGCATTTTGTTGAATTTGTTTTCAGTCATCCTCACAGCCTATGTGTTACATTTACTACCAAAACTGCAATACTGCAGTTTACAAAATGTAGCACAGAAAGATGTATTTTTAAACTAACCTTGTTAAATTATGTACAAATGTCTTGAAAACTTGGACTTATAGTATCTCACTGATTACGCTGCTAACAGTGTGGAAGCAGAGCAAGCATGCAAAGTGCAACATTAAAAAAAAACAATTCTACAACTAATGATCCTATATCTCCCTCTCTTATCATCATACAAGAAAGACCACAAACAGGTGTCTGTAAAGAGGCTTAGAGCTTTTAAGTCAACCCTCATCTTACCATTGTCCAGCAAGTAAAAGACTGGACTGCAGTGGCTGGCTCTCAGGCTGGCCACAGGCTCTGGCAGGACCCGTGGATCATTGTGAGAGGAGGTTGGGTAATGAACTGAAACAGGAGAGCCAACAGAACAGACAAACTTTTCAGGGAAACGGGAGAGACAAGTACATTGGGTTAACTGGGGAGAAGAGGAACTTGTAGATAAGAGGAAAGGGGGAGAAAGCTGAGAGATTATGAAAACAAAAAGTGTTAATAAGTTTTAAAACACCTTTGATCCATCAACAGTGAAGGACTTAGAAGTCTTCATTTGCTATAAGAACACAAGAATGTCTACTGTACTGCAAAGACAACACAACTACAACCAGTCACCAACACTTCTTGTACAATCACTGCTCTTTACTAATTTTATGAATATTTGTACAGTAAATTGTTTATTTCCAAACTATTGTGACAATTATAACTCTATTACCGCTTGAAAGTTTCACACATTTGTTTTACTTTCAAACATTTGTAACTACATCTCTACAGTGTCCAAACCCTGAACATACTGTATGTATCTGTCTGTGCTGTTGTGTCTTTGTTAAAAAGTCTATATTCCTTGGTGAAATGTGATGACTCATTGTTTTTCTTCTCTTTTCGCCCATGTACTTAGGTTGTTATCCTGACATCTAAAACGGCAGTGACTGCAAAAGCATGACGGACTGGAACTCGTGGGAACAATGACACAAGATTTGCTCTGCTGACAGGCTGTCAGAGTGACATCACCATGGTAATTACCACTTCAGCAACTCAGAAGCTATGCAAACATCACATTTAAGGTCATTCATGAGGTTTCCAAACAACAAAAAAATGAATAAAAAATAACAAGCCAATGCCCAATTTTTTTGTTTAAACATTACAAATACACATTCCAAACTTTATCAATCTTTTTATTTATATTTTGTATACTGATGTGTGCATACTGAGTGTGTCAAATCTCCGTGCTGTTTTGGCAGATTTATTAACCCCAACAGACGACACAGACTGATCAACACCACTTTAGATCTAGTGTCAGAGGGAGATCATATTCACTCTATCCTTTACAGAAATCACAATCTTTCTGTATTTGTTTCTCGTTCCTTTCTTCTCAACCTCCAACCATTTATTTCTGGATTAAATTTTGACAATACATTATTAAATACGCTACTAAAACACTTAATCACTTTAGCAAATTTAGACAATGAGACAAAAAGTCATTTTTGTCATAAAAAGGGTGGAAAAGAATGGAGCGTTAGCAGACAAATCTGTGCAGCTTCCTCAATAATGCAGACTCTGTGCCGGTCAGTTGTAGTAAAGAGTTAGCTGAGCTGCAAGGCAAAGATCTCTGTTTACTGATCAGTCTATGTTCCTGACCTCGTTTATTATGAACATGAACATTGGGTAGATCGAAAGAGTGAGATTGTAAACACAGATGGTCAAAAAGAGTTTTCTCCACAGGGCAACTAGACTTTCCATTGGAGATAGAGAGAGACGTTCAGTTATACTGGGAAGAAACAAAGTGGAGTTACTTCTCCTCCACATCAAGAAGAGTTAGCTGAGGTGGTCCAAGCATCTGGTAAGGACACCCCCTTAATGTATCCATTGAGATTTTTTTGTACATGTGTTTTAATTACTGTACTAATTATCCTAATTTTGAATAGTTGTAGGCTTTCTCTAACTTTGATTACTTTGTAAGTTTCAGACACCACATCACCTGAAGTGCCCACAGCTAAAAATATCCTGCTGGGTCAGGTTCCGATCCCTCATATGTCATCTTGTTAGTTCATCTTTCAGTGGCTAGATCGAATAAGCAATGCTACAGCTACATGTGGCTTAAAACACCCACAGAAAAGGTGTCACATAAACCCACAACAACAGACCTCAGGATATAAAATGAGCACAATGGGCAGGATGTGGTGGGAGACAACTTTCAGGCAGCAGAAGGGCCAATTACTGGATCTAATGATATAAAAGATAAGAAAAAGGTCAAGAGAAAGAAGGAAAAAATTGTGAAGGGGAAAGGAGAAAAAATATGCACACAGTTATTGACACACAGGGTAAATGAGGAAAATTGCTGACTTGCTTAATAAGCTGTCTGCAGCTTGTATTTGAGCAGACACAGCAAACCTGGTGTGCTGGAGACAGACAGGCAGCCTGTAATGGCCACAGAGAAGGGTGGCAGTTGGTTTTCAGCCAGAGGAAACAAGACATGAACTCTTTGCTTGTCAAGTAGAGCACAGCTGAGCTGTCTCATTTGACTGCACAAATAACCTGTTTCACTGTTTTTTTCTTTTTTGTTGCTTCTCCTCAATTAATATGGAATAAGTTTTAATCAGACAAAGGGGCAACTACAAAAGCAATTTGAGACAAAATTTTATCTTGTAATTTTAAAACCAAAAACTGCGTCTGTGTCTGCTCACCATCCTGCACCCTCATTGACTAAATGTGAAGCTGACGAACATTCACACCTGTTGTAAATGTGCCAGTGCTTTTTATTCATCTCTCCATAAATCTTCCTTTCTTCTATCTCTTTAATTAACCAGCGACAAGCCTGTAATGAGACAGACTGTCCATGACCCAGCTGACATCACAATTCTGAAAGACGCTTATCCACAGCAGCAAAGAACATCTTGTCCTGGTTCTATTATTTTGTTCTTGTGGGGTGGATGCAAGGCTGGAGAGTACACATACAAGTAAAAATAAACACACACACAAAAACAAAAAGTATATATGTTTGGTGGTATTATAAGAGCAAACAATACAAGTGAAAATGATGATTAAATAACACCCAAAAACCATTGTGCTGAATTCACTGTCTATCTCTAAATGTGTCGATAAATTCACAGGAACAATGCAAAAGTTCTGGCTTATTTCAATATCCCCCAACATCTGCATTTAACAACCGTCGAAATTAAAATAAATTAAAGACAATTTTTTGGTGTGCCCAATTCCCTCAAAACACAAAAACAAGCTGAATTTGCCTAATGAGGCTGTGGATATTTTCAAGGCAAAGAATCACAGGACTAAAAACAATAGCATTTTACACTGCTGATGGATGATTTATTATAAAAAGATCATCCATTACTTTATGACCTCTTCTAAATGAAGTTAAAGCAATAATTACACGACTACAATTCCCGGTTTACCACTGTTGGTTAATGTGGAGAAAACGCTAGATTTTGGTAATGGTAATTGGTCTGTTCTGTTATATGAGACATGCAGCTAGTCATTCATTTTAAAGTCTATACTAAGAATGATACAACATTAACACAAAAAACATAAATCAAGCTTTAGGACCAAGGGCAGTCTGGGTTTAAACCAATAACCTTTCAACTGGTGAATGACTTCTCAACCAACCAGACTGCAAAATACAATTCCTCCTCTTTTCCCTAGATCTGCCCAAGAGTCTCCTTCTATTTTGACATCTTTGTAACATGACTGGGAGGCACTAGATCAATATGACTTAACACCCAGCTTGTCCTCCATAACAGAGCTTTGAACTTTGTCCCTAAGGGAAAGCTCACATAGAGAGATGGCAGATTTATCTAGAAAGTATTTGTGTACCACTGTGACTCGGAGGGCTGCAATGTTGATAAAGAAGTTCCTGCCAGAGCTTTCCCAATGCAAACTGAGTAAAGGGAGTTGCCATATTTAAAGTAATTTCAAAACTCTGACCTGTGAAGCCCAGGAGAGGAGAATTTCACAAAGCCTCATTTTTTTTAAAGCCAAGAAGGGTCATCACCTGTTTGGACAGGTTTAAAAACAGTTTGTTCACAGTTTGGGAGAAGCAGCAGCAGCAGCTGTTTTAGTAGCCCAAATCTTGTCTATATATGTTTTTGTAGACTGAAATGATGAGTTACAACAGTGGCAGGTAATCTCAAAGTTGAATTTCTCAATAAAACGTATTAAATCGTCTGACTATTTGCCCAAAATGGCAGCTTCTCATTTCCTCTCATCCACACAGAATTATGACTAAATCCTCTCCCACAAACAGTGGCTTATCAGTGTTTGTGAAAGCAACTGTCCATCTTCTATAACTTTTCTTTGTACAAAACATCACATTTTCAGTCCTCCAACATTTTTTCTTTTGGCTATCAGCAGAATATGCATCACCTATTCAAACTGAGAGCCAAAGTTGTAAATTATGTTCTACTTGTTGAAAGGTTTGAGAAATTGAGAAGAATTTTCCAAGTAAAGAAAATGTATTGTCAAATTGTTCCCCTTCCCACCAAAGATAATTTGACTAGAACAAATTGGCCACCAAGGCAATTATTAGCAGGAATTGCAAAGCAGAAACTACTTTCAAATCTATTAGTTTTGCTATTAGAAGAAATTCTCAAAAAAAATTTGTTTTTTAAGTTAGCTTGAATATAATATATTATCAGCTTGTTCATTAAAAGCAATGTTTTCCCTTTTCAGTCCATTTGCTCTGCATATTTTACATATTTACTTTTTTCAACACACCTGTTTGAAATAAATGGGTCACCATGTAAGCAATTCAAGCTCTGCAGCTCTGATAATGACCCATTCATTTGATGCAGGTGTGTTAAAGCAAAAACACAACTACACATAGGAAAATGTGAGTGCTGTTCAAAAAAAATCACAAAATGTATCTTTGTTCTGTTTTGTTCTTGCTTTTATGTACGGCATATTATCTCTATCAGAAGAGCATTAATTACTTTTTCAGTGCTGTGCACTTGTATTTCTTATGAAATCTATAATTCAGGATTAGAAAAGATTTCTCCAAAGGATACTCTGGTGTATTATTACTAATAGCGTCTTTTATGTGCATTTTGGGAATTCTGCCAATCTTTGAAAGGGAGAGAGGAGACGAGGAGCCACCAATTAGACAAATGAAATGAGCCTCAGGTCTGAAAAAAAAATGTAGAAGAGGATGGTTCTAAAGCAAGCATAGAATTTATGCTATGCCGCTGAGTCTTTAGAGAATTATAAAAAAAGCTGTGTGGTGAAAATAACAATCAGACATAACATTTTTACCACCTGCCTAATACTAAGTAGGCCCCTCATTCACCACAAAAACACCTCTAAGATTTGAAGTCATGGACAAACAATAAATATGGGTTTTAATAACGGCTCCTGGACTGAAATGTTAGCCATGAAATCTTTAAATTATAGAGATGGATCTTTGTGAATTGTGTTTGCTTTTCACAGATATCATTGGATCACATCAGATATTTCTTGTTTGGAGGCCAGAAGAACACCTCAGGCCTTTTATTTTGTTTGTTGAGTGATTCCAAAGCAAGGTTTGCAGGATATGTTGAGCTCAGGGAAACTACTAGCCTAGGGGAATGCTTTTGCCATGCTACATGGGTGTCATGGTCACAAACATGTCTAAATGGGTAAAAGTATCAAAGTGTTCAAATGTACGTAAGGATGAGCAAAGCAACGCACTTTACCTGACAGTGGTCATAATGTTACGGCAGATCTATAAAAAGCACAGAGCTATTTGATCACAACTTGTCTGTCTGATGATGTCTTTAGTACAACCACACACCCTCTAACCTTTACCTTCAGTATTCACTGAGATGAAGACTTTTATAAGAAATTCAGAGTCCTGCCTAAAAATGATCTTGGTTTATTGAATTTTTGCTTTGTTGTCTCCAACCATGCAAATCTCTACAAACGGCAAGCTTCAACATGCAATCTTCCTTTGCATAAATACAACAAGGAGATCTAGCCAGAGCTTTGATTCATAACACATTATATTTCTGACAATATAATATAATATATTTCTGACAACGTATAACATCACTTAATCCATTTAAAAAGGCAACTACACAAATATAATTTCTTTCTGGAATAAGCATTTATTTTCATCCACATCTTGTGGAATCTAATGCAAGTAAAAAAAAAATTCTACATTCAGATGATGACAAACATAAGCCAACAATGTGAATGTTAAAATAATAGGTTATTAAGTGAAGAAAAATGTTTAAGCCTCACCCAACATGATGAAAGTTACTGCAACTCTTTACTAACTTATCAGGAATAAGGAGTAGAAGGCATTTCCCCTTGTTTTTGTGAAAACCCACACTTTTTTAGAGAAAAAAGGACAACGCATCAGCTATTCAACTCCATTTTCAGCATTTCATTTTGTACTTCGCAATCAAACATAAGCGAGCACAAACGGCCATTATCATCAGGTGAAAATGCTCATATGGTGGGTGAGGTGACCAAAGGCTGTCACTCAGGTTTCAACATGACATCATCCCAGCAGAGATTCACGGTGCCAGCAGTAAAACAGATGCACGTACAGCGAGTGAAGATTCGGCCATGTCTAGTGTATGTGTGTATATAAAGGAGTGTGAGCAGGTTACCTGAGGTTGGTGACTTGCTTCTTTCCATGTCAACAGACTGCTGGTTGTCAGTGAGTTCAGTAAGGCCTGCCACAGCCAATGGAAACCAAGGAAATGAGGAAGAGACAACAACTTTCTCTTAGATTATTTAAATAATGTTAAAGATAAAGAGTGCAGAGAAGTCAACACGGTCAGCCACACAAACCCCAAAGGAAGAGAAATTGCTGAAATATCAGATCAGATGAGTTGTTATATTGACTCCCCACTGTTTTGTAAAAAAAAAAAAAAGTTAACATTTGTGAGAATCAAGGTCTTTGTTAATAGTTGACTTTTTGTCCCTCCAGCTAATGTTTCTTAGTTTTGTCCTCTGGGAGCAGAGTGGCTGATTGTCAATGTGACCTGCACTACAATCTGATTACAACTATGGAACTAATTTGGGTTCCACCAGATTACATTCAGATGCAAATATAATTAGAATTTGGCATTTAAAGCATGTAGTGCAAATCACACGATCAAGACACAAAACAAAAACACAAGTCCAATCAGGATCATCTCAAATCTCATTACATGCAGCAAGCACAAGTAAAAAAAAAAGTCCTTTCCTACAGCCACATATTCTGACATCATCCCGTCTTGTTCATTATTTTAGTCTGACTATAAAGTGGAGTGTTTGAACTGCTTTTACTATGAACTCATTAACAGCCTCACTGAGTCACCACAGTTAAAACATTTAAATAATGTAATTATTTTCTCTCAGTCATAAGTCCATATTTCTAATTTTCTTTTTACAAATGGCTGAAGACTTTAACAGACTGAAACTTAAGTAATAAATAACACAAACTAAAAGCACACAGATATTGTTGTGCCTGAACTATGCTTGATTCACCCCACCAACTTTGATTTAGTTGAAATATACATCACATGGATTATATAAAATTCATAACTTGCCCTTACTTAGCTGACTCAAGGCATGACTCTTCTTCTGCAAAGGACATAATGCAGACATGACTGGAATAGGAACAGTTCCATATACGGAAAACTGATGAGACTATTATTCAAATATTCCAATCATTTCCTTGTCTTGTTGCTTTGCAGTAGGACCACATCAGTTTCTCCGTCAAACCTCTCTGCCTAAATGTACAAAACACTCCCTTACTACCACCCACCCCAACCCTTCGGTACACACACACCAAGTCCCCCATGTCTTTACTTTACGAGGGCTCGACTTACTCTGATAGGATGTACGGATCCTTTTCTTTGAATCTGAATAAAGATTAGACAGGCCGCGCATGCAATGCTCTGTCAGGCAGGCCCACATGCCCACATCAGCAGCCACAGAGTCACCCAAAGGTGGGAGGAGGAAGAGGAGGGTAAGAAGGAGTGGTGGGCAGAATGAAAGGGTGAGAAGCGTGGGAGGAGATTCAAGGTTGGACAGGAGGGAAGGGAACCGGAGAAAGGTAGCATTGTGAGTGGGGTGAGAGATGGTGGTAAGAGAAAAGATAAAGAATGATGGCAAGAGGGAGAAGACATATTTTTAGGAGGGAAGGCGGGAGGGGGTGAGGGGTTGGAGGGGAGAGAGAACACACAGGCTTAGAGTGGAAAAGAAAGTGAGAGCAAGCACCAACTGAGTTAGTATCAGGGGAAGACAGACACGATATACCGGCTGCTCCGGCAAACCCCAGAAATGCTGATGTGATTGATAATTTAAAGAAAAAAATAAACACTATTAGCAGGAATCATTACTGGCAGAGCAACACAAAAATGCTCTGTTGTTGGACCAGTTAGTTGTTTTATGTCCAAACTTTAATTGATATATGTAATTTACACTGTGTCTGGGAAAACACAGATGGACATAAAGCATAATACGGTATATAAAATAAATACACTTAACTGTATGTGAACACTGCATGCACATTTTGAGACAAAACAAATTATTTTGCCCTTATTCAATAACTGGCCATATACAACAGTGTTAGTTAATCCAAAAAGTTTCAATGGACAATTTCAAGGAAGTTTCTTTTTATTATTATTTTCTTTCACACTAAATTTTGCACCAACTACAACATATTGTAAACTAAAATGAGATTTGGATTTCATTTTGGTTAATGACCAGTTTTTAATTTTTGAGGCTTTTATTCTCACTGGGAACAAAAAACAACAAAAAAACAAAAACAATACTTTGAAAGCATTGAGATTGGATATGAATTTTACTACCTTTCTCTATGCTGCTTTGCAGTTAGGAAAAAAAAGATTTTTAAGAAAACCTGCAGGTTTTAGAGCAAAAATTTCAGCCCAAATTTACCCACAAAAAATATCAGCTGGCTGTAATGACAAGAGTAAGTCGTAGTTCTCCAACCTGCTGCTATCTTACTTTAAGTACTTTTACAGTATGGATGCTATTATTATGGCACAAAATGCCAAAACAAGATCCTTTGTTTATTTTTCTAATTAGTTGTTTGCAATTGCATCTTCTCCTGTTCTTTCCCGTTTTGCAATTCTGTTCACTATTTCTGACAAAATTACTGGCTGTGAGTTTGTAATGCTACGATATAATTGCTGAACTCATCTTCGTATTCTTCCAACTATTATTACTAAACTCATCGTCTTTCTTTGACCATTTTTGCAATTGAAGTTCAAATATAAAAAGGCTGCTTTGTAACTGCACCCTGAAGCAAAAAAATTAATAAATGAATAACGTCAATTATACCGATACAATGCGCTATAGCTCACTAGAAGTATGTTGTGATGGATCTTTTTGCAAAAAAAAAAAAAAAACTTTGCTTTTTGCTTGGGCTCTTGTAGTTTCTTCTCATGTTTTTTTTTTTTATATTGCTGTTTTTTTTCCACTGAAACGCAGCAGGTTCAAATCTTTGTGTTGCTTTGCTACTCTTACAGAGAGGCAGATGGACCAAACATGAAATTTGTGTTTGCAGTTTTAGCCACACTGTTCTTGATTAGAAGCAGTTATGTTCTAAAATATGTATTTTAAATAAGCTTTTAAGTAAGTATAGCTTGGGTTAGTAGGCAAAAAACATTCTTATTTGTCTGATAATTGTGCACACAGTGTAGTTCACAAATATATGTTGTGCATGGTGACAACTAAAAATGTGTAAAGACAAAACACAACTTTCATAGAGACAGCTTAGCAAGCACCCTATTATTTATTGGGCCTAACCCTTTGAAAAGATTCAAAGACTAAGTCTGATTTAACTTCAATAGAATAAAATGTTCTAAACACCCTACACATAAAATCATTTTAAGAAGTCAATAAGAGCCAAAGTACCAGTGCTGAAAGTTCCTCAGCCAAGGTTAGTTTCATTTCAAATTCATATTTTGCTTGCATTACGCAAAATTGTTTGCTGTGGGGTGGTAGTGTTGAATCCCACTATAGCGCTTTAAGTTGAAATTTGTTTCTTCAGAGGCCACTGCCAGCCGATAGAAAAGAAACAAAAGGGAAGTGAGGGGCAGGAAATACAACAAAACCTCTGTGGCTTCAAACTACAGATATGTGCTCAAGCAAGAGTGAAACAGAGCAAACAGAGAAACCAGACGACAACATGCAAATAAATGCAAATGTTAAATGACCCACAACTTGTTAACATGCACCTCATAACAAACTGCAAATGCTTCTGTTGTTGTGTGGTTTTGTGTGACAGGAAAGGAGGAAAACAACAGAGTGTGTGCAGAATTTGAAAGAATTGAGTTTTTGCATTTCATTACAGAAGCATATCCTGCCAGTTCTAGAATTTAGTAAAAAAAAAAAAAGGTAAAAAGAATGCTGAATGTTGTTGAATGTTAAGTTTGTCAGTATGTGTGGTTTGCATAGGTATTGTTAAATAGTGCAGATAGCTTTAGCCTTGTGCAGCATGTTAAATACTGAAAACTCATCAGATTCTATGCATGTAGAGATAATGAGTAATTTGTAAATTAGCAGGGCATGGTTTAAAAATAATTAAACTGAGCAAACCATTCTTTGAATCAAATCAAATGACATGTTTAGGCTTGCATTGCAGAAATATTAGAATAATTGTAGATTACTAGAAGCATATCTGACAATATCCACAGTTACTGACATATAGACCTAACTGTGACGGCATGACATATACTGAAAACATTAACCATCTATCATCTAAAATAGATCATATTAGCACGATGGATCTTTCTAACCTTTAAGATCCGAACACATGGAGAGAAGATTAAAGTTAAAAAAAGAAACAAAGCAAAGAAAACAGAAAAATTAGAGGACAGAGGAGGACAGAACAGTAAAGGAGACTGAATGTGATAACTGAACAATTGGCATCTTATGGTGTGGAAGTGTTAGGCGCAGTAAATGCATCTAGTGCAGGCTCCTGGAGGTCCTTGTGTGTGTGCTACCTGAGGTGGACTGTCTGTTCCTACGAGGGGAACGGGTAAGGCGCTGGTAGGGGTCAGTGGCTCCGTATAAATCCAGTGTTGACATGCACAATATGACCGTTTTTTGCAAGTAGTCCACCACTGCTAGCCCATTGCAGTTCCCAAACGCCAATCTGGAAACAAACAAACACAATAAGGACAAACACATCATACAGCAGGCAAGTTTAGCTTATTTCACAAGGTTTGTGCCAATGACATTAAAAGTGCAACATGAAGCATTATCAAAGACTGTGAAATTAACGGTGACATTTGGATGCAATTACTGACAACAAAAGCTTGTCTGTATCTCACGCTGCTTGTGCTGCTGTGATTTCAATATTAATGGCAAATTTCCAGCAAAATCCACTGCCACCTGTAAACCCCTGAAGCCTCTGGCATAACTGATCAAGAGAAATGAAAAAACGGAAGGATGGAATTGGATAATCATGTGCTGGTTATATTACCATTTGCTATCAGTACTGTTAAAAACAATGAAATTTAAAATATGATGTTGGGGAAACTAAAAATATCAATTGTTTATGTCCACATTTGGTGTAGTCTTGCTCTACAGAATGTGATTCAGATTAAAATACAGTGGGCAAATGTTTTAGGTTGTAAAAAACAACATCCATGGTGTTGGCACAAATTGATGCAGTTTTAGCAAGACTGTTTTCACTAAATGCAAGATAATAAATCTAAATTAAACAAACAAGGAAACTGCAAAACAAACATATCATCATGTATTATGAGTTATATTATCGTCATAGATTTTATACAATAACAATGCCAAACAATTTCCATTTTTTCTACTCAGTTTTTAAATGTGAAAACAAGCATTCCCATGGAAACATCACCATTACTGATGTGCAAAGCTTTGTTACCTGACAAACGGTTGGCTAAGTTAAATTATTTCTAACAGGAAGTTGCAGTGAAATAAAAGTTTCTTTTTTTTTTACTTTTTAAAGTGCAATAGCTTACTTCATGCAGAAAATGGTGACCTTGTCGTTTTTTGTGGTACAGACACTCATGTCCTAGTTATAAACTTAGGAGACAACCTTGTGTCTTCATTGCAACTTTAGTAATAAAAAATAGCAAGATTTGAGAATTGAATGCATAGCTTTGCACATAATGAGTCTTTTGACTATTATATACCAAACCACCACTGCTTCAATAAATATTATTGATGCAGAAATATATATTTTTTAAATGGCAAAAAGAGATTTTTCTTTTGTGTGTGTCCAAGTCAGAGAGTGAACATAAGTGAAAAAAGCCAACAAAATACAAGAAAATTAATCAGTTTCTTCTGCTTTATTCAAACTGTGGAGATGTACTGATGAGATGTTTATATGAAAGATCCAAACCTTGACTCTCAGGGAGCTTGATAATTTTATTGGATTCTACCAATGAAGTTTTCTATTCAAAGCAAAGTCACCAAGTAGTCTTAAAGCCAAGAAAAATAACAGAAGTGCTGTCACTTCTACAATAAACACAACACACATGCACACAACTTTATTCAGTATTAGCCACAGTCATAGAAATTATTAGCAAAACTTTAATTTATTAAATAAAACTTGAATAATGTTGTCAGCCAACCACATACAATTTTCCCATGAAGGGTTAAATGGGTCTAAGGCATCACATTTCCCATTATCCCTGATCTTTAATGTTTGTAAATGTCAAAAGTGTCTGCTACAAAATTAAAGCCTGCTAAATATTGCTCAGCTGACAGTTCCTGACTGTGGAAAGTGCCAGCGCAAGCTGCTCCAGGTAATGCTTATTTATTGGCCTGCAACCTCATACGACCTTATGTACCCCTAATACATAAAACTCTGCTTACGTGAATTAAAATACAGCCCAATGAAACACAGACACTCAGACAGATGGGTAGAAAAATGAATACACAAAAACTGTACGTGGATTGACAAGATTGACTGTGTTTTCTGAAATAAGCCATGATTAAATTCTCCCTCTCTCTGAAGTTTGATGCCAACCTGTGACTGCTTTGTTCTAGCCAAAGAAAAACAATCTAAGTAGTGTTTCATATGGTTAAAGGTGAAGAGAAGCTGCAGTCTTGATGTAGTACCCAATCCCTGCATTAGACCAGTCTGTTTTGTTGTTGTTTTTTTTATAGCGAAATGTTTTATAGTGGTCAAATGTATGGAAATGAATAATCCATTTATCAATATGTTTGTTTTCTGTAGATACTCCCATTTGGCACCATAAAATTAATGGTCACACCGATGGATATGTAGACCAGAAAAACAGACAGAATACATCTGGAGACTTACAGGCCATAAGCAGAATTAATATCTAGGCTGGTGATTTGTTGGGGCGGTTCTCTGTCGACCCACAGCAGCTGAATGACCAGGTCTGACTGGTAGCCAGGAGGGACTCGAACAACTCGGTCCTTCACCCTGAAACAAATAAAAAAAGGAATAGAAAAACTGTAGCTATACAGTGCATGAAACATCACAACATAGTTTACTCATATTTACCCACCAAAACATGAAGATTTAAGTTACTGAACTTTATACATTAAAAAAATGCCGTAAATGAAT
>JAVKLF010000132.1:4649343-4659360 GCA_034783495.1 Millerichthys robustus
AGATGAAAAAGTCATATCGTTTGATTTATTGGTTGTTTCTAGTTTAACAAAAACTTTTTGCTGTTGTTGTTTTATACTTTTTTTTTACTAAATTTTTATGAAATTCTGCCTCCGTTTGTTTTGGGATCATGCTAGCAAGTACAGTACACAGACAGTAAACATGCAGCAATAATACACAAGCTTCTGAAGAAGGGAAAAAAGAGAAACTAAACAGCCAGGCCTGTTAAAGACCGGTGTTGTTGCATAAGCGCTTACATCACCAGCCTCTGCCTCCTGGCTATACTTGATAATAAAGTCAGAACACAGCGTATGTGGTCATCTTGTTCTGTTATTATGTTTTTTTTTAATTCAAAAATGAGTTTTAAAAAGACTGAGTTTGTCTAAGTTTTGATTCACCAGACCTATTATCTTTACAAAAGGCTATATTTTATTCTGTTCATACAGTTCCAAACCAATATAAGTAAATAAATCCAAGACAAGTTCTCCAAAAGAAAAGGATGATATTGAATAGTGAAATTTATCAGAAAAAAGTGCAAAACTAGGGAGATGATTTGACCCTAATCTTTCTGCTAAAGCAGGGTATTGATTTACTTTCAGATCCAAAATGTCAAGGAGCTCCGCTGAGACTGAATCACAAATTTCAAACGCACTTATCAAAGTCTCAAGAGGCTATCGCTAATCAAAATCTGAGTTAAATTTCAGTGTGCTGAAATAAATCCACACAAGATAAGTAATGGCAAAATAATAAGTGTAATATCAGACCAAATCAAACCAAGGGGTTTAAAATCAGTTGTGTACTTCAGGTTCAAGAGCATGAAGATTATTTTCTTTTCAATGATTTTTTGCAACAAATTCCTGTGATAACAAAAATAAACTCTGCATTTGTTCATATTCTATGTCATTAGTGAGTATGAGCTCCAACATTATAGACCTTTGTTCTTGGATCAATAAGAATAATAACTCTCCTTGTTATACATGACCTTTCTTACCATTATGAGAAGCTGAACCAAATATTGCTGTAGTGATTTAAATAAAATATTTTCCTGCTTGCAAAAAACTTTTACTCAGGTGCTCACATTGAAATTTTACCAAAGCTCCCAAATATCAACAACTCAAACAACTACATACAAACCACACCAGTCTAATAAATGGGTTTGAAATATAAGGACTCATCTTCAAAGAGCATTTCAGGTAGGATTCAGAGTCGTCCAATTACATTGAGCTGAGGAAGTACAAACTGTTTCTGTGTGCAACATAACGGCAAAGTGGTTACAACACCTGGAGCAAAGGAAAATTGTACTGTCTGTGCTTGATTGCAGTACGCAAACATGCAGCCACAAAGAGATGTGTTTTGAAAGCTGCATGGTAATTAGACTGCTTGGTAATTAAGGGTCAGAAATAATTTGCAGCCTTTGTTGAAGATTAAAAACATGCAAAAAAAGGAAAACAACTGCCATTTTTAGTATTTTGTATGAGAATTTAAAGGTGTCACGCAAGGCTGCCAACATGTTGTCTGTTTGAAAAAAAAACACAAATAAGCAGCCTCATTGTTCCCCATTCTTTTCTTTTAACAACTTGATATTTGCTTATTACTAAGAACTATTAAAAGGATATCTTGAAACCCTTTATGGTAATTATAACTCTTTCAGCTTTGAGGAACAGAGAGCAACTCTGAACAATGATTCCATGCTTGACTTCTTTATTGCAGTGAATATTGCCTCCTGTGTTCAGTCAGCTTCACCTCTGAGATGATTTATCAAGGTTGATTAATTTTGAGGAGCGGATGTAATTAAAAGTCTGTCCAAGTAATTTCTGCCTAAAAGGAAATTCAACAATCACACACGAGCGCATGCATGCACACACAAGGCCGAGAATGAAGTAATGACTATTGATTTAGGCCAACTTGTTGGGTGGTTGCATGTGAACAGAGGGTGTGCTCCTGTGACCCAAGACCTTTGCAAAATTATGTTTTTTGTAAAAATGCAATACTACAGTAAAACACAACACATTGGTAATGGATGGAGCCAGAGATGGCTTGAGGGATCTGGGCCTCATTCTCAGTAACAAGGACACTGGACTAGCCTGTTGTGGTGATCCTCCATGATGAGAGTGTCACAGGGAAGAGAGATGTCCGTGTTGCCATCCTGGCCTGCATATCCTGCCTTTGCAACCTGGCCACAGATAAGCAGCAGAAAATAAATGATGGACGAACATTTTAATAAATATCAACATCAAAGACAAAATATTTCAGCCAATAATAAAAGTAATGTAACAACATCAATGAAATCTTTTGCATTATGAAACCGTGCTGTTTCTTCAATCTTGGACAGGATGTTTTGAGATTGCTTCCATGTTGACTCAACCTTCCATATGCTGTACACCCATGTTTGTATAAGGAGGTTACTGCTCCTTTATCCACCTGTCAGCTTTGACTCACCATGACTCGCCTCCTGAAGCGCTACTGCAAACAAGGTTTGGTGGAACTGGTGTCATTGCAGCATACGCTGTTACATTCATCACTGAACAGTGTGGTTTCAGATTCAACGAGATAATTCTGAACATGCTGCATCACTGTAAAAGCTGCTCGCAAAATCCAAAACCCTACTCACAACAGATATGTAAAGCCTGTCTTTGATTTAGAAGTTTGGCATTGATAACAACTAACATGCCAAGCACATGGTTATGTAAACTGAGGATTTGTTTTATGAAAATGGAAAAAAAAGAAAAGATTAGTTCTGTGCATTTATTTAATTTGAAAGCAAATGAAAATTAAAGCAAACTATAAAACAGAAAAACAGAAGTCAGTGACTGATTTTAGCTTTTATCAGTTTTATCAAGAGTTGGTTTTACAGTGCAATTACAAATGAAAATATTAGTTCATAAACTTAAAGGGACAAAACTTTGGTTTTCATTTAATAAATTCAGCTTCCACGAACAATCCTCAGCCACCCCCACCCCATGCACACACACACACGCACACGCACACGCGCGCACACACACACACACACACACACTAGTCTTCATTACCTGCACAACTACCACCCACTAGTCTGTTGAACTTCCATCGCCAAAACGCTGCCTGCTGGGTTATTTGATAAAAGAGCCAAGGAGCAGAGTCTTAAAGCAGAGTGAAGCCATGTAAAGTTTCTCCTTAAATCAATTTCCAATTAGGATTGCTTCCCTATCTATAAGACCACTTGTAATTGAGTTAAAGTTGTAGGTGCGTGAGCCTGGGAGGTACAGACTATCCTGCAAGGATTATTAATTTCCATATAAATGAGCTGGTAAACGCACAACTGATTTGCAAGATTCATTATTGGCCAAAAGACGAAGATAAGTAATGACCACTTTCCATTTTTACCTAAGAGCTGATTTCTTATTCCAAAGCTGCTGAAACTCAGTTTGATATTTCTCTTGTGCAGAATGCAGATGGTCTGTTTCCTGCAAGCAACGGGCAAATGTGCAGCAGTTTTTCTTCACCCCTGAGCAAATAGAAACCTTTAAAAAAGAGATAGCAAAAGTCAGAATACAGTAGATCTAAGGACACAGTGGCATTTCATAGTGCTAGCCATCAATTTAGGATATTTGTCAAATTAACTGTGCACACTGATATATATTTCATTGTGTTTTCTAATAATTTTGTATTGCTTCGTGCATATAAAACAGAGTTATAACTGTATAATATTATGTGGTGGTTTTATTGACGTCCTATTTATTCTGGTACCAAATATAAAAGTGATGGTTTATTACTCATCCATGTATTCTCCTCCTTCCTTTGTTTTTATTTGAGAGTCCAGTTCCAGAGTTTAACATGAGAAGTCTTTTTAAACAGTAGATAATGCTTAAGTCTCTTTCTTTTTTGTACCTCGTCAATGTTCTAAATTATAAATAGTTTAATAAAATGATGGTTTGCTTCTTGGGTCTGACTCCTGGGGTTCCTGGTCAACAATTAGTATCTCTTTCAGCAGTATTCTTGTGGAGTTGTGTGAAATAATAGAGTCTGGAAATGATCAGCTGATTATTCAACACAGATGTCATCGCTAACCAGAGCAGCTGAATGGTATCCTGCTGCCTGCTAATCAAAATATAGAGCGCAGTCATCATCAGGCAACAGAAAATGCAGTAATCACATGAAGCTCAGTAACATTCAATATACAGGATCTTAAAAATGATTCACCATCTTTGACATTTTTTCTTTTTATTACCTGCATTAGTTTCCATCTTTTTTTTTCCATCCGAGGCTTACGTGATGTCAGGGTCAACACTAAATTCATCCATTTTCTAATAATAGATTTTATGGTTCTCTTTGGAATGCAGTTTTCATTGCATTTTTTTATACCAGAGAGGTATGACCAAAATGATTATAATAATAGAATGAAACCTGAAACAAAGAAACAGCTTCCGTTAAAAATTCACGTCGGTTAGAAGAGAAAGGAAACAAATATCAGAAATTTCTCCTCAAAGATATAAGCAGACATGTTTCATAATGTGTTAGACTTTTTTTATGTAAAGGACGGTTTTCTGTGGAAGTCACCTTGAATTAGCTAGTAAGTAAACAAATATCCCAATGTGTAATTTTAGGATGGTAGTCATTTACTTGATACTTATTTGTGTCAGAATTTGTACTTTTGTTTTTCTACAATTCTATCCACTGGCCGGGTGTGTCTTTTATTAAACTGAATGACTCCGACCAGGTCAGACTCATCTGTAATTGCGGTCTTAATTTGATCTGTTCCTGGAGAGCACTGACATAAGTATGAACAAAAGTGCTACCTCTACAGAAAACAGTCATAATTTGATGACCCTGCTCTAAATAATAGGCCGCAGAGCTATTACCTCATGTAGAATGCATGAAAGGGGTTATGGCACAAGCAACATTTTAAATAAATGATTACACAGAAGTCAGCACGAACAGCAGGCTACATTAATTCATTTCAGTTTAATTACAGACGTGTTCACAAAGGACACCAATATTTACTCTTTTTTTTTCTCCGATTACCTTCAATGGATGAACATTTCCTAATCTAATGAGGGAACTTACCATTCAATGACGGTAAAACAAAATGTCTCAGCACTTTACCTCTGTAAGTCCTACTGTCTCTCAGATTTTGGTGCCTGGGTGTGTGCCTCCTGCTTGTTGAATGCTGATGACTGGATGAACAGCTGTGGAGGCTGTCAGCAGCAGATTCAGCAATCTGCTGGCACAGACACATAACAGGCTGGCCTCCAGTCAGATCGACTCTTCAGCACATCCATCTACAACCTGAGAGAAGGAAGGCTTTTAAAGTTCATTCACGGTCACGTTCAAGGAAGAAAATAAAAAAAATATATATGTTATGTAGCTTTATTACATAGGTTTTGTTCAATACTAAAAAAAAAGACAAATATAGAAGATGAAGTTATTGATTTAATCGACTCAGAAAAGTAAAAAATAGAATTTTAAAATGTGACTTTGTGTAACAATTTTGTTTTTCAAGGTTTAAGTCAACTGGCTACAACTTTAATATTTCTCCACATAAGCTGACCGTTGTCTAAATCTCTGGCCTGATAAAATGGGGGGTGATATGCATTCCTTAAAAGATTGTAAAGCTTACACTTTATTAAGCTGAAACAAGCAGATTGAATTTTGGGTTTAATGAGAAACTGCTACTGACATAACTTAGCGACAAATTAGTGGATAATTGTTTTCCTGTGGAGGCCTGAAAGTTGCATTCTGCCAGAAGACAGGAGCAAGGCTTTTGTTTGCTGGCATAGCAACAAGTTCCAGCGTTGGTCAACGGTTGACTTAATGAGGGGGTGACGTCAACGCTGCTCACTCTGGGGACTTTTCCTGCAGGACCCAGAGGTGCGTGGAACAGGAGGTGTGAATCAAACTGGCACCAGACAATTAAAATTAAAATGAAAAAAAGAATCAGAACAGTAAACGAGACACATTCATAGCAATACATCTCCTAAAGCTGCTATATTTTCTGCATATGATGCCTAAGTAAAACTCTAAATTATTTATTCTGACACGCTGCTAATTGTTGACTCCAAATAAAGATTTCTGAGTTAATAAGAAAACAAAAGAGGGAGTATTTTAAACTAAGATCATCTTATGTTGAGGAATAGAGAATTCTCTGTTTCAGTCATTTTTTTTCTTCAAATGTGTGTTTATTTATGTAAAACAATTCAGTAAATCAAGCTATATGTGTGAACATTCAGATTAATTCAGACTACTTTATTCCCATTTCAGAGAATTGCCCAGCTGAACTGTAAATGACACTCTCACCTATTTTAAACCAGATTACCTGCTTGATGAGTTACAGGTTTTTGTGGGGATGTTTGAGCATTATAATACAACATTGTATGTGCACAACCTTCCCTCCACTTGATGTGTTCCATTCAACCATGTCCTGAGATGAGATATGAGACGTTCTCAGCCAGTCATAGTCCACGTATTGGCGGCTTTAGGATCTACCAATTTATTAGCAAAACCGGTAAAAGTGACTGTAGTATGTAATCAATTCAGCCAGTCAGAAATGACAGTTTTACAGGAAGCAGAAAAAAACTGCAACATGATTTCAATCTAAGCACGGAGATGATTTCATAGTCTGGCTGGCCTTAGAGGTCTAAAATCCTAAAAACAAAAGAAAAAACTAAACAGGTTATTTACAATAAAAGTTTAGGTGTTATCTCTGCTATCTAGGTTAGTGAAGTCACAACAAATGTCAGAGAAAATCAAAATCCTAAATGTCTTTAAAAAGATATACAAAAACATTTTTCTGATAAAAATGTTGTGAAAGCAGATAATAGTCGTGGGCAACTTGGTAAAAAAGTGATATGCGTCTATCTTCTGGACTTCACTGCTCAAGCCAGTTTGCTGTCTTGACACCTGAAACCAATTTGAATTTGTTAACAGTTCAGGGTCATCACTCATGGGAGAATATTTTAATTTCACACAACAAAGGCCCTCTGCAAATATAGACATTGCAACACGTTTGGTTGGCAAAAGGTGAACAAAAGCAGACCCAGAGACTTGACAGTTGGGATAAAGGCAGTTTGCTAAATCAAGGATCACCAGGCAGAACAGTAGGGTGATAAAGCAGGGCAGGCAGGATGGACAGGACGCAGGCGACAGGCAGGAGGCAGACAGATAACAGGCTGTGGCACCATGACAGTCTGGCAAACACATACTGAAACCTGTCCTCCATATACCACATACTGGGAGGTTGATAAGAGACAGCTGAGGCGGATGATTGGATCATGTGATCAGATGGAGCAAGAAGCTCAGCGAGGGCAACTAGTGGAGATGTGCAAGATGACATGGTTTGGAGACTTATATTGTAGTCGTAAGACCAAGAGCATATGGAAAGAGAAAGTGGCTTGAGGTACTGATGGTTTCATCAATCATTTTACTGCAGGTCTTTTTTCACTTCTTTTCAAAACCTTATGAGACATTAGACTACTTTGCATCTCAAACTTAACTCAACTTTAAAGTTATCCCAATTCCTCGTAGAAAAGGCCACGATTGAATGATGACAGTTCACTCCAATCAACTGGCTCTTAATGATGTAGGAGCAGGGATGCACTGTGACAAGTAAAGGCATGCAGAGGGCGCGATACACAGCTGTCTCATCAGCACTTGTTGATTGATTGTGTGGCCTTGCATTCATCAGACTGTGAAGACAGCTGGGATTGCATTAGACATTGTGTTTATGTGTACACACTAATCAGTTTTTTACTGTTCTTAAAGGGTTACAATTTACTTTGAACTCATCTTAAATCAGCTTGCAGTAAATGGAACAGAAGTAATAAATATAACCAGTTTTAAAACATATTTTTTAAATCAGAAAACTGAAAAAAAGCAAGCAAATATGTAAACTGTAAATGATATAACTAGGCGTGATGCCACTCCAGTCTACGGTAACATGACGGATGATAATGTCAGAGATAAACAGGCCTGTATTGTAGGTCACAGGCTGAAGGAAAACTACTTCCTCAGATGCATTACTGTCCTTGGCTAATATGGACAAGTGTAGATTCTCATGAATAAATAAGAAGAGTAATGGATGATAAATGCTTCTACGAAAGGTTAACAGCTTCTAAATAAGGACAAACATTTGTCATTGCTGCTTTACCAAGGGTCAAGATGTCCTGCAACAAAACAGCCTCTTGACCCAAAACCAGCTTTAAATGCTGGGAGTAGACCTATTGTTTGTGCATTTACTTTATGACTTACTACATTATAATGGTTGTACTATTTAAAATCATGCACAAGTCAGTAAGGAGATTTACTGGTTCATTTTAAATATTGCAGCTTAAAGGTTTTAATATGTTAACTTGCACACTTAGCGTACGCAGAGTTCAAAGAATGAGCTGCGGGCCGAAAGACAGACAAACGTGGTCGATTATTAAGTCGTTAATCTTTGGGATTTATTGGATCAAGAGTGACAAAGACACCTGCAGTCAATCAATCTCTATGTAATCTTCTCAAGCAAACCTTGTGAAGCATCACTCATTACAACCTCTCTCCACAAGTCTCCACCCACATGCACACAAACCGGGCACACCCCACTCCCTCCGCAGTCCTGTCCAAGTGAAACGCTGCCCACTTTATTGTTGTCAATCTTTCTGCATTATTCCTTAAAAAATAAATCGTTGATGCATGGTTGCACACCGACCACAAAACGAAACAAAGTCAGAAAAGGGACTGATTTTCAACCTCTGCCAGCATTTATGTTTCAACTTATTATAACAAAACAATCCATAACCACCTCTCACTTCACATAATGGGCTCCTTGTTCTTAAAGGTATTCAGGTTTTCTGCAGCTCTATGGATTCCCTGCAGAGTTCTTTTCACCCTCCCTGTGACCCAGACCTGCCTAGGTAGATCAATGGAACAGCATGAGGTTAGGTTTTTAATTGAGCTGTCCTGAAGGGCAGGGGATGTTTTAATGAGCCCCGGTCCTGTTTTCATCCTGACCTTTGAGGTTCTTCTCCACAGGTGTCAATCCTCTAACTTAAAAAGAATGTATGGGCTTGTAGGGTTGCCCCAGAGGCTTTTACCTCACCAAGCTTCTCTGCAGAGACTGACATTTTCAGTGAAATCTAACACAACCAGTAGTTGTATTTTAATACTATTAAGACAATCTGATGTACTTATTCTCGTTAAGAATACGATGTGTAATGGTTATAAAATAAAATAAAAAAATGACCCCAGTACCTGGAGAAAACCCACGAGTGCAAGAGAACATGTAAATTCTGCAAAAGTCTTGGAACCTGTCCCTGCATCTAGACTGCTAGAAATGGGGACCAGACCCCCAACATCAACAATTACCATTCTTATTGGTTAAATACAACATACATTTTCTGTTTTGACATCTGTTCATCTGCAAAAACAGACAAAAAAAACTCTTCTTGACAGAAATTATTTTTCTGGATGTGCAGTTTAAAGGCAAACTATAATACTCAACATGAAAGCATGACGCAAGCTTATTCTTCACTGCTGGCAGAGTGGAGTCACAACTTGCAGAGAAATACTGTGAATCAGTTCCAGAGAAGAGGATGACAATTGTGTTCCAAGGATATTATTGTCTAAACCTTGCGTGAGATAACCGAACCAGCTTCTGTGTTGGTTTGGGCATTTTCAGGCTGTCACAGCTGGTGTGAAACGATAACCAATACACTCCAAAACATCCGTGTTTAAACCCAATGACTGCCTCAATGAAGAGTTAAAGGGTGAAATGTGACGGGCTCATTGAAATAGAGTGTAACCTCAGGTGAAAGCTGCTGTCACAAAACAGTACCTTCATCATCTGAGTGCAGACAGTGTGTTCTTTAGCTTAGCTGGCATGACTTTGTAGGTAACTGAAAATAACACATTATGATCTCTTTAGAAAGCCTCACTTTATAAGCATGATTTTCATTTTGCTATACAATTTGATCATTCATGATTTAAAATAATACATAATGAATATATTACTTCAGGCTGTCTTCAAGATCATTAACCAACAAACGTGTGTTGGTATTTACTTA
>JAVKLF010000132.1:4692553-4721350 GCA_034783495.1 Millerichthys robustus
TAAATCCATGAAGAACAGTGGGGTGCATCACTGAAACTCTTCTGCTTGCACTGATGAGCAGGTTAATTGCCCATTTTGTTTATTGTGAGAAAAAAATGCCTGAAACCAATTTCCCCAAGACACATATCCAAGCCTTATGTACTGGAAAAATAATGTCATTTATGAAAATTTAAAAAAATAAGATAATTTTACTTGCAACGGAAGGCTCCTAATCCTCCCCCGAACTTCTCACACACAATGTGAGGCCCACAGTGTTGGGATGAGAAAGATTTCCATGGCTACAAACAAAACAACACTGCAGGCTTCCCTCCAGTTCAGGACCTGTCAGAGCTAAGCACCAGCTTCTCATTGCAAATACATTTTAACAGGATCTTTCAGATGATCCAGAGGCCAGATGTCACTGGCTTCTTAATAACTTTCTGGAGGCTAGTTCTGGTCACTGTGGCAATTACCTTTATGTCAGGCCTCTAAAAGATATGTCTACCCACGGGACAAGCAGGCAGCCTGCTCCGTACTGCTCATCGCAGATGAATGTCGAGGCTGATTCATCCTGATTCACCGTGTGACTTGCTGCTGCTCTGGCCACTGTTGGCATTTCAGTTTTTCCCAATATTTCTGGAAAAAAAAGAGTGGAAAGAAATGACAAAACATTGTAAGAGTTTGCCAAAACAAATGAAATGTTAGCATTTAGTTCAAAAAGGTGTCCAATTATTGCAAATATGTTATCAAAAACACATGGTAGTTAAACCTATAGTCTACAACATTTAATTAAAATAGCAAGCAGACTGGATCAGTCCAGTGTCCCATACAAAAGGGCATAATGGGTTGACTAGTGAATGTGAATGGGCCATAAATGTGAGAGAAATTGTGTGTCTTTGTGCTCATCCTGCAGACTGACAATCTGTTCAGGGTGTAGTCTGTGTGGGTGTAGCCCTCCAAAGTCAGTTATATGAAAAACAGCCAAAAGCAGTGAACAATGTTATTTTGCTAATTTTCTAAACCCCTTTAAATCGAATGAATTTGAGCAATTTGGAACATGTAGCATAAATTAATTTAAAAATCTGATTACTAGAACAGATTTTCCTCATACTTGCCCACATATATATGTATATAGCATTTATGCACTCTTTAGAAGGCAGGTGTAGCATCACCTGGTGTGCTGCATTTGGTGGAGAGTTTAAGGGTTATGCATGTTTATTTCTGTAAGACGTACAGGAAAAGGAAGAAGCCAAACCACACAGACAGATATCCGCCTCTGGTAACTTTGCCTTGTGCAGCTGAAATGAAGTCTGGTGTTTTTCAGCTCCATAAGTCTGCAGTTATTATCATAATAATGTCTTGTTTCAAGTCGCCCTGAAACGCCTCTAGCGCGGCTGCACTGATTAAGAAATCTTAATTAAGCTTTTGTAGATTCTCCTTCATCAGACCTTGCCTCGGTTTTTTTTCCTTATTTTTTTATTTTTTTTTATTTTTTACAAACACACATATTCCTCTAGACTGCCATTTAAGAGCCAAAACTTCCACCTAAATGAACAAGGTGTGCAGAGAGACAGTGAAAGAGACAGAAAGCAAAGCTCATGTTTCAGCGCAAGCTTTCAAGTTCCCCGTGCTTTTTCTCTCTCGGGGCATTTAAGTATTAGATATCCCTGTGCTGATCCGCTTGTTGTCACAGCAATTTCCCCAGTTGCTCATCATACTTAAACTCCTCTCTCATTTCCATTATAATTATCCCAGACAAAGCTCACCTGAGATTTACACCGAAAGACAATTTAGTTTCACCTCTGCAGCGACGCAGCATGACACTCTATGTGTAATGGATAAGACAGTTTGAGCTGCTGGGAAGACAAGTGCCATGTCTTTGTTGTTCACAGAGGTGAGGAAATTGTCCTGTTGGGAGCTCACAGATTTCTGTTTGCAGCAGTGGCTGGTATTTTGATGCTGTAAGAGTCAAATCGAATTAAGAGCAGAGCTCACTTGAGGTATTACTAAGCAACAGCCTCATCTGGGAATGATGCCAACAGTACTGGTCGATTAAATGGCTGAGGCTGTCATGAACTACATTGTGGGACATTAGTACTGGGTTGCTTCATTCATCTGTGTTTTCAGGGTGCAACTGTCTTAATTAAGCATCGTGCACTCTGATGGATTGGCCAGTTTCACAATTGGATATATTGATTTAGTATTTTGCATCTAACTACTCAAGCCATTTTATGTTGCTTTAGGCCTCTAGGTGCCACTCCAATCTGAGACATCAAGGTACTCACACCAAAGTCATGCAAAAATAAGATAATAGTCTTTTTTCCTCCTTACCAATGGTGAATGTGACCTTAAACTAAAAACATTGTAAGCAAATGTTGCAACCAGAAACCAGTAAACTCTTTTAAGGTAGCCTTTTTTATGTTTGGTTTCATTGTTTGTAAGTACCTTTAAATAGTGTTGGCAAAAAAGAAAAACTATATTTACTGGACAAAGTAGCACAGAGTAGGATGCATGCAGCATGTCAAACGGAAACATTTGTTAGTACGTAAGTGTGACAAAACAAATAATGCCAGACGACCTAGTTTGTTAGCTGCGTACACACTTGTTTCAGTTAGGCTTACAGCAAAATTATAATTAGTCTGGGAGTAGCACACAGCATCTCAGTGAGGATTCAAACAGCCGCTGTTCTGTACTTTCAACATCTGCTTCTCTCAGTGATCCCTACAACAGGGCCTGGGGAGAGTGAGCAGTACTAATTACTAATAAAACTAGCTAAGCTCATTGCTGTGAATTATTGCAGCTTTATCTGAAGTGGACCAGAAATCGCTCCCGAAGCTAAATGGCTTTGAGATACAAGGAGGGATCACAGTTCAGAACTGTGTCTGGTCTGGATTATCACTTTGCTCCTCTGTAATGCCACACCACTACAGAGGAGGGTTCTACTGCCTGGACACAACTGAAGGCCCAAGGGTTAAATAAATTAATACACAACAAACAGGCATTGACACAACTCATGAGGAAGTTGGAGTGAGGATAGGAGATGCAGGAGAACGACTCAGTGTGATCCTGAAGGAACTAGCAAAAACTCAGATGAGGCTTGTCATGTCCAACTTTTTAAGATTTATACAAATATGTAGCAATTGTTTGGCACAATTAATTCCATAATTTTTTACCGATATAAAATATTTTACTTTCAATCGAAAAGATTCTCTAAACAAAAACATGCAATACACAAACCACAGGTGCACAGAGAAGTCTTAATTCATAAATATTGTTGAAATAATGCCCCTCACCTATTTTTAAATAAGACTATTTTTCATTTTTTTACCCTTCATGTTGCTAAGTAACATCCAGGCAATATCATTAATTCTTTATTGCACAAACATGTCACCATCGACAGCAACACAAACAACACTTCTGGGGGTTTTCATTGGGACTTATTTTATTCTATTATTAAGTAAAAAAGTAATCCTTATATGTACCATACAAATTTTGCAAATCTACAGAATAGTTAATGGAGAGTTACATTAACAGTGCAAGTACTTTATGTATTTCCATGTCTCTGAACTTTAAAACAATACATGGTCTTTTCTAATTTCAACTGCAAAATTTAAGTTTGTGAAATTAAGAGTTGAGTCACCAATGATGCTTTCTTTGTCCTAAACTCCATTGACTGACATTTGAGTGATGCACCACTTATGGTTTGTTTTGTCCAGCTGCAAATGTAGTAATTTTTTTTACATCTTTGAAAAAACAGTTTTTTTCCAAGGGCACCTGCTGGAGTTTGTTACTATTTAACGTTTTCTAACCCTTGCAAACATAGGCACTTTTTATTTTTTGTGCTTTAGATGTTTTTTTTTTTTCTTTTATCTGCCTCTACTGCCACTGCTGAAAGTGTGGCAACAATGTTTTCATAAACATGGTTGTTTTTTGTTTTAATGACTAATTAGAACAAACCATGTAAAACACATGCATCCAGTTAGCTTAAATTTTGTGTCTCAATAGTAAAAAAAAAAGTCAGCAAAACTGTTTTAAAAAGCTTTAAATCTCACTAAATATTGCTTTTTTTCTACCTTTTTTATGTTTTTTTTAATAAGGTCACATGCAGGAAAGTGCATGGAGGCGCTACAGAGCTCAGTGAGTGGAGGGACCGTGATAACGGACAGAAGATTTCTCCCATGGGGCCCAGTCCACGGATTCTCAACCCCCTGCGTTTGTTTGCCAGGGGCTCCCCCGAGCTCAAGAGCAACACAGGGGAAGTGACATATTTACAGAACATGGAGGACTTTTGGGACTGGTTATCTAACCAGACAGATGTTCAGGGTGCACAGACCAGAACTAAGCGCAGACCCATCGTCAAGACTGGCAAGTTCAAAAAGATGTTTGGGTGGGGGGACTTCCACTCCAACATCAAGACCGTCAAACTCAACCTCCTGATCACGGGAAAGATCGTGGACCACGGGAATGGCACTTTCAGTGTTTATTTTCGTCACAACTCCACAGGAATGGGGAACGTGTCTGTAAGCCTGGTGCCGCCTTCCAAAGTTGTGGAGTTTGAGATCGCCCAGCAGTCCACACTGGAGACAAAAGACACCAAATCGTTCAACTGTCGCATTGAATACGAGAAGACAGACCGCAACAAGAAAACTGCCCTGTGCAACTTTGACCCATCCAAGGTGTGCTATCAGGAGCATACGCAGAGCCATGTGTCATGGCTGTGCTCAAAACCCTTCAAAGTCATATGCATCTATATCGCCTTTTATAGTGTGGACTACAAACTGGTGCAGAAGGTATGCCCTGACTACAATTACCACAGTGACACACCTTACTCTTCCACAGGATGACCTAACTGTTGTATATGCATCAGCCTTTTGTTTTACCTTTAAACTATTTAAATGTCAAATTCTAAACTCATTGTCCTGAACTACCTAAATAACTTGAGATATGTTGAAGGAAAGTCAACTCACAAAGGGACAAATATAATGGCATGATTTGGACAAACTTTTGTACATACTGCACATGTATAAAGAAATAAAACTTCAGTTAGGGTTAGGTGAAAGGGGACTTTGACTTTAGGGGTTGATGTGAGATGCAGCGTTAGCTATGAACCCTTGGTGAAATGTCGTCATAACGGCACATGTTCTTTGATGTAATTACGATGTTGTCCAGATGTTTTCTTTAAGGCTAAACTGAGGGAGGAGCTTTTGACAGTGTTATCAAAGTATTTCTTCACCACATTTAAGCAGTCTGGAGTTGAAGTTAGAGTTGATTATTACAATAATCAAACATTTGAAACAGGGCATTAAAATAAAACAATTCAATTTAAAGCCTTGCTACATTTTGAATAATTTGAAAAAGTTACTTGTTCCTTGCCTTTGAGCTGACTTTCATGTGTATATTAACAAAACTTGAAAGGGACATTCTTCATTATTTCAAATGAGCTCTGTTTTGAAGCTTTGAATAATTAATTACAGCCATTTTTGTTATCTTGTTTCTCTAGGTATGGAACAGAAGCAAATTGATTGATTCAACCTATTCCAAATTGCCTGTGACAAAATAAAGTGGTCCAACAAATCTAATTTCAAAGAAACTTGAGAGCACAGTCGTGAATTATCACTCATTTAACCACCCGTCCATGTGCAAAGTGGCGTGCTCCTGTGCTTCCTCCTGAAAACGTGTTGGTTTCTTGCTACAATTATCCTAAGGCATGTGCGTGTTAAGCCACTCTGAAATCCAACATCTGTGTTTGCTGGATACACATTGAGGCATCAGCCTGCCGAGCAAGCCACACACTGGATTAATGTGTCAGGAGAGGAAGGGAGGGAGAGGCAATAATTGCAGGACAGGTGAATTTAGTGAGTCTGGCAGACAATTATCAGCACTTTGTCATGGTCCTGCTACCAGCCCTGACATTACCTGTCTTTAATAGGCTTTAATTAGCCTGGGAAATCCATTCACCAAGAGTGGAGAAACTGAAAGGGAGGGGGAAAATAAATTAAAAACAGAGCAGAAGGAAATAATGTGTCTGCATTTTTATCAAGAAGTGGGAATAAATTTGAAACATCAAGCTTTTCTCACTTGCACAGCAATCCAGCACTGGCAGATTTAGGTGTACAAGCAGAAAACATCCAGTCTGCTGGTGTAATGTGCTTCGATCTAGCAATCACTGAGACAGTTTGAAAAGGTTTTCTTGGAAACCATCTCCACTTTAAATGCCGTTGATTGCGTTGCTTGCACAGGTTCTCGGGTTAGGGCATGTGCCACTGATGACACTACAACTGTTTCTATCGAAGCTCTTTTATTTTTCCTTCATCTGTAAATGATCCGGTTTCCTTGTTCACGAGGTGATGTGTATGATAAATCAGAGTTGCTATACAATGTTTTAGTTTCACTCCTTTGTGCAAATGCTGTGTATTACTGTGTAACTCTAAAACTTAACGTGATCAATTATGGCTTTAGAGTAAGTTGTCTTTTTTTGTTGTTTTTCCTGAGAAATGATTGTGTATTCTCTTTATTTTTAGTGTTTTATCATAAATAATGTAGATAAATGTCAGATTTATTGCCTACATGCATAAATTGCTTTGAATTTCAGTTTTGCAAATGCAGTGTTCCTATTTTTTTTCTTCCTTCTTGCTTGTTTAAATTTTTTTTGTTAATTAGAAAAAAAGAGCACCGCTCTGTGTAATTACCTATTTTTCAGAATAATTGTTTTCAACTATTCTTATTTATTTTTCATCATAATGTGATAGTAAAGCTAAATTTAGGTTTTTATGGCATTAAACCTCCTAAAATGGGCTCATAGTATTTGTCACTCTGGTGTAGAGGCACTTGCAGTTGTCCTGTTTCATTTCTGAAAGGACTTCTCAACAGGATAAACACACCATTTTAAGAGGTACATTTCAGTGTAGCTTTTTAATGGGCAATAAATCTGTGTCCACAGGCGTGGATGATACCAGAGGTACACCTTAGGGAGCACATCCATTTTGTTGTGGCCATCAGGGACAGGGGTCTTTTCATTTGATTCCATTACTCTTATCTGATCAGGATGAGGCACCTACTCCTTCAAAAATCAAGTCACACCAAGCTTCCCTGCTGCACTCATCCACACCTTAAAAAATATATTTAACCATAAATTACACTTTTTGTGGTTTTGTAATAATCATGTTTTTGAAACGTAGAACATATCTAATTAAGTAACAGTTTATCATTTGCCATTGAATAACAGGTAATGTTTTTGTCAGCAAAATATCACGAACCATTAGGCAGATTTTGATGAAACCTTATGAGAATTATCACTGATTGTACACACACTCAATTAACTTTTGAATTAATTTAGATCAATGGCTGCCACAGCTAATTAACCTTCTCCAACACAAACATGGCTATAACTCTAACTTACAAATGATCTAAAATTTGGTGTGGTAGTAGTTGGAGTCATTTACAAAACATACCATACTTTTGAGAAAAAAGTTTTAGTATCACCTGTAGTGTCACCAGCCAGTGCTTTCTTGCTACCATCCAAACGACAAGAATTCTTCATTTTTGACAGCATCAGTGGAGGCATCTTCTCTTTCAAGCATTACAGTTAACGGAGGAAAGCGAGGGAGGAAGATAAAAGGTTGAAGAGGCGTCCTAAAGCTGCGATGGTATCTGGCCATTTCCAAGGATCGCTGCTGAGAGGGGCGGACGTGGATCAGCAAGCCGCTGATGAAGACGTCTCTTCTCGCAGGAAAGAGCGGCCTCAGAGCCACTTTAATTAGAGCCGGCGTCTTGCATTCACATAAAACAAAAGAAAAAGGTCTTTTATGTGTTGAAAAGGGTTTAACTTGAAGCTATCCCAGTGCAGTTACTGTGCATGTCCTTTTGATTAGCCAAGTAAAGTGTTTTGTAATTATATTTAAAAAGGAAACAAAAGAAGAGGAAAAAATCTCAGCTTAACATCCACATCTATTAAAACGATCATTAAAATGACTGCAGAAAACTTGGTAAAACTTAATCCTTAAAACTTAATGTGTAAAAACACAGAGATGAAATAATCTGAGTCACTGTAAACTGCTGGAAAAATGTTTTAATGGGTTAATGCAGGCATTCTTGCAGACAACAACTTCATTTTTTTGCACTTCCAAAGTTTTGACATGACGCTGATTGACGAGTAATATCATAGAAAAATGACGATACTCTTGGTTTACAAAATCCTCTGAAGTGTCTGTCACACCACGCTACATACAAGACGGACTTAACATGACGACCCCTCATTCAAACACAGAATAACATTGTCAGTAGAAGTGATGCTCAGCATCCTACAGATATCCAAGCATGTAAGGAGGACAATTTTGCACATACTCAATTCATGTCATTCTGCACACATATCAGATAGTTGCAGAAAATAAATTGATTGAAAACATGACTGGAACTTGGACACTTTCCCTTGACAATAACACGACCATGCATTTGTCTCTCCATTTTTAGTTTACCACAATATACTGAGAAGATATATCTGCAAATTGGCAATACTAAAAGAAAAATTCTCTAAATTGAATTAATAACAGTTCACAGATGGAAAATGTCGCTCAAATGGGAGAATAAGAGCATTCCAAGGTTTTACAATGTTTTTGGACCAAAGAATTTTTATGTGGATTGACACTGGTCTTTAAAATGGCAGATTATTTTTTCTCCACACAAATATGCAACACAACGGACTTTCTTGTACATTGGTCTTTTAAAGATGGTTCAACTGTCACTTACATCAAAATGGTGCCATCAATATGGGGCATACACATTTTTTTAAAAAGTGTAAAGAACTGACCTTGCACTGAGTGTTCATGCTTTTTAATGTCTAGTCACAAAATGGGCTAAACATTACAAATATATAATATTTCCCATTTAGTTAAATCTTTGTTACGTTCCTATAGAACTCCTTATCAAAATGACTATACATGGGAACTAGTGCAACCTGGAGGAGGCCTGGTCTTTGTGACAAGGCAGGCACAGAGTAAAATAGATGAAGCGCTCTAGAGCAGGTCCAGAGCAATGGCAGATATATTAAGGCCATTTAAAAAAATTACAGGAAAAAAACTGTAGCTGAGAACTTGGCTTGCTGCCCAGCAGAACAAAATTCAGCTGAGGCAGCAAAGCAAGCAAGCAAGCAATGCCGATTGAATCAACTGTTATTCAAATCCATTTATGTCAACCTTCCATGTGCCAGCCTCCCCACATCTCTGGCCAGAAAGCTTCACGGTCCATTATTCAAGTGTGTTCAGTTTTGGTGGAAATAAAAGTGGCACCCCACAATAGTCCTTTCTTTGTAAACCCATGCTTCACACCCTTCAGCTTAGTCCTGGGTCAAAAGCAGGCAGTCAGGACTGTTTTAGTCGCTTCCTTGGAAGACCAAATGGTGGGCACTGAGCTGAAGCCAGGGCACGGAAGGCTTCGGCTACCAAGTGTGGATGGGACTGGATCATTGACTTCCAGCCTGCAGTCTCCATTATATCTGTGGCATGACTGTAAGCACAAGTGACATGAAGTTAAAACTGAGGAATGCTAATCAGAATGTTAAAATGATAAAGAGATAATATATATATGTATACATGACAAAACAGCCATATAATAAAGGTATGATTTGTAAGTTACACGGTGAACTTGAAGTGGGGCATTTGTACTTTCAGTGAGCTGAAACTAATGTCAGATTAGGATGCCATTATACTACATATACAAAGAATAAAGTTCATCATTTCAAGGTGTCCTATAACACTGCACTAAATCAACAGAAAGAAAAACCTGCCACTGAGGCCAACTCTTTTCCTTCAAAATTGTACAAATATTCCTTTCCTGGGGTTTATCCAGGTATGAGTCTATTAATAACTTGGATACATAGATACTGCGCTTCAAACTGAAAAGGCAAACAGCACTCTGTCTGCCTGGGTTAAAACAATGAATTCTAATGCATCTGGTTGGGGGAAGAGATAAGCATGTGTTATTAATCTTGTGTCACATATATCAGCTAATTACATACTTGCTATTCCAGTTCTTTCCATCTTTACAGCCCAGCTGTCTCAGGACACTGCACCTATGGCAAGGAGATAAAAAGGTAAGCATTCAGGGCTGGTAAACAGAAATGGCAGCAGGAATTTATCACTGGAGGTTTTTTTTTGCACGATACTTGCCTGTTGATAAAATCTATGGCTTGTGCTTTGAGCTGCTCGGCACTGTGCAAGTCAGCCAGGATGAGGGTGTCGGCCACATTCTCCACTGAAAGGCTGTTGCACAAGGCCTCTTCACACATGACCTTTAAACGCTCCAGAGCATACTGGTGGGGGGTGAGGTGGGGGTAAAGGGTGGGGTTTGGGGACAATAAATGGAGAAAATGCAACTGTAAAATCTCAACCGTTTGACATTTTGCTTGAGCTATTCTAATCAGCTAACTAATCACTAATCATCTAAAGACTACTTATTGTATCTGCCTTACTTATCCTAAAATAGAAAAACTGTTTTGAATTAGTGAACAATTCAAAGAATCTTGAAAATATTACCAGTAGTTATATGAAGATGAGAAGGTAACTATATTTTTTTGTTGTGGCATAATCCTCAACAAGATAACAGATAATTATTGTGCCTTTTATCAACACAAAAAAAGAAAAAAAAGTGCACAGGGTGTAACAAGTTAATCAAATATATTCAAATCTAACCTCAAGTGTACAAAGAGAGAAAAAAACAGCAAAAACAAAAACAAAACCAAACATAAAGATGCGTGTAAAAATAGGTTCACTCTTGCTGCTTTTACACAATTTTGGAAGGAAAGTAGTAATCAGAGACTGCTAATCAAATGTACTTTGATCATCAGCAAGTGTGACCACTGCCAGCAAAATCACTCCAAGGTCAAACTGTGCCAAGCACAGAATTGCAAAAAATCCAAGAACTACATTTCAAACTCTCCAGGCCCCAGTTACTAAATTAAATGTTAAAGTTTACAATAGCACTATTACAAAAAGACTGAACATGTACGATTGTTTGCAACGCTTGATAGGAAAATGTATTTTCTCTCTAAAAAGAACACGGCAGCAGGAGTTTGTAAAGCTGCATCTGAATGAACCACGGGACTTCTTGAACAATGTTCTTTGAACAAATGAGACCAAAGTAGAGATGTCTGGCCATAATGCAATGTGTGTTGAAAACCAAGCTCCGTATATCACTACAAAAGCTTCATTATAACGGTCAAGCACAGGGATGTAGAAAGAAACATTTGACCTTGTTTACAGACAAGACCTTGCAGTCACTGAGTCAATCATCTCTGTGTACAGTGTAGTCAAACGTGAGGCCATCTGTCTGACAGCTAAAACTTGGCTCAAATTAGGTTGTGCAATAAGGAAAAACAATCCCAAGCACAGCAGCAAATCTACAACAGCATGCTAACAATAGGAAAGAATCAAAGTGCTGCAATGGTGCAGTTCAAGTCCTGATATCAACCCAATTGGTATGTCAAGTTGTGACCATAAAATAGGCAAGGTATACACAAATGACCACTAATGACCATTTCACACACAGCTTTTTGGTTTACAATGACATGATGGAATTTGTTGTGTTTTTGCATGTTTGAGGTTGTATTTGAATAATTTTATAACTTGGTAATAACTGAATGTTTTATGTCCTGATACATAAATCTCTTGAATCAAAAGTGGTTTAATTTTCTTTTTCCCATTACTTTATGTACATGTCATGTGATAAGCCTATTCTAAAGTGGAGTGCTAATGGTGAGACAGACAAAATAAATAAATCTAAACTGTCAATATAGAAATTATTCACATTAGACACGGTCTAACAGCAACATAATTACAGAACAAAACAGAATCAGCCTCATTGACTACCATTCAGCTCTTACTCTCTCTCTCTAAACTCAGAAAGCCGTTGGATGGCCTAAACATTGAAAATGGTTCACGTCCATGGTAATATTACAACCAATTACTCTTTCAGTATAGCTTTAGCTATGTTTAAGTATTGTTCTGTTTTGTATTAAAATACAGCTGTAGTTCATTAAAACCATATGTGAGCAAATTTATCCAGTTGACTTACTTTGTCAGCCGCTGCCAACAAATTGTCTGCCATCTTCTCCAAGTTTGGGGCCTTTCCTGTGTATATGAAGCCCATCATTTCCCTAAAGACATCTGGATCCACATCACTAATATCAACACGGTTCTGCAAAAAAGACAAAAAAGCTTCTTTACTAATCATAATAAAATGCCACCTAAATAAATTTAACAAAGGAAGGTGAAAATGTATTTTCATCGAAGTTAAAATAAATTATTTTTTAACCATGATTATACAGAAAGTTGAAAACCAGAAAACATTTGTATACTAAGGACACAAATCAAGAAGCAAATACAACTCTGTAGTCTTACCTTTTTACTTTCTTCCATTTCATGCTCAAACATTGCATTAAAGACCGGCGACCTTGCTGTCAAAATAAATAAATTAAATAATTAACCTGTATTTGCATAAGAACGACTCAACGTCTTAAGCCAATAACCATCCGTATCCATCTGCAACAAACCTGAATATTTTCAGTAAGTAAATAAATATATGCAAACAAAAACTCACCTAATACCTCAAACAGTGTTATACTAAAGAACCTCATCAGGCATTGCCATCCTTAAGCACGCAGCCATCTCAGTTCAGACAGTTTTTATCTGTGGTTCCCAGTGAATTTATGATGCACCTTATAGGAGTCTCTTCCAAACCCATGTTCTCTGCTAACACTTGAACATACAAAACTGATGCATTTTATACACTTCTTTAAGGATCGTACACTTTCTATGTCCTTTTAATAAATTTAGTAGTTAATGGTGCATGCCAGGTTTCGTCACGTACTTTAAGCAACTTCCTATGTGCTCAATTAATAAATTTAAACTTGAATTAGACTATTGTGGTGCAAAAAATGACTGCAAACTTCGTACAGCTGTCACACTGAAAGCATTTTCTCCTTGAAGACTGCAGCAGCCACCATGTCTAATTGAGATGAGAGGAGAGAGCCAGCCTCTCAATCTCCTGAATCCTACAGTCATCTGGGTCAAGCAGGGCCAAGCAGGAGTAGTGGTGTGGATTAGCAACCACTGCAAAACTAGGCCGCAACAAATCAAACCAGGCATAGACTCTCTTTAGCCTTTCAAGGCGCTTTTGACTCTCCACAAGAGGTCATTAAAAAGAAGCACAGACATGTTTTTCTATTGCCACTTCTGATGCCCCCCTGGTTCAGTAATGTCTTACCTGCAAGGATAGATTTGTGGGCTTTGAACTCTTGCCCTCCCACATAGAGGCTGCAGTCTGTAAAGCGTGAACACTCCCAGAGATTTCCTAGGTCATCAGACAGCTGACACTCCGGTACTTTCAGCAAGTTCATGTTGGATTGGCCGGAAATGTTAACGGAGTCTTGGACAACGCTTACCTACAATATCAGAAAAACACAAAAATGAAGCAATCTCATAAAGCAATGATACTCCAAAATAAGAATAAAAAAAAATATTACAAAAGTTTAATAAACAAAGAAAAAATATAAAGAAGGAACTCACTAAAGATAAAATTAAACAACTACGTTAATCTAGAGATCCAAAATTAACTGGTTTCTCTGATATATTTAATTATTGAAAGAGCATTTTGCCTTTTATTTGAATTACATTTGTTTTTTGGTAATATACTTTCCTCTAAAATCTTAGAAATGATCTGAAAGTGCATGATGGCTCACTCCAATTCTGACAAGATTCAAGCAACTGCACTGACAAAAAAAACCTGACAGCTAATTTACTTGTCCCTTGAAAGAACATTTGCAGACATGTTAACTCTTATTGACATTCTAAATGCAATTATTTTGAAAACAAGTGTTGTTTTAAGAGCAAGATGGAGGAAACATTTTACTTGGCAAAAATAAAATGTCATCAGATGCAAATCTACATCTGATGCAAATCCATTAAGCATGCAGACTGCTGTACAATGGTCATGGCATGAATGAAGAATCTTTCTGGTAAAAGGTTATTTTTATGGGTAAAGCAAAATGTTTTTTAATTTAAAAGCAATTTGAGTTTGTTGATATATCAAGAAATACTAGTCAATTGGTATTGACTAGTATTTCAAAGGCAAGATGAGAACAACTCAGAACTTTATTTTAATTTAATGGTCAAACAAACACAAATGTTCCAAGTCAAACAGGATATTCAATGGAGTGATGAAATTATGACTTAATTTAGCAGAGTTAAGGCATTACCAAAAGAAAAACAAAAAATAACTCCCATTCATTACAAGAAACATAGAAAATATGTAATAAGAAATTTACCTCACAAAACAAGGTGAGCTTGTCATCAGGTAGGAGTCCATTAGCTTCATCAAGAAGAAAATCTCTTCGTATAAATTTTTTGAAGCCCCAGTCTTTGCCTTGGACAAATCTATATGCTCTTTGGCTTTCTGTAATCAAAAGAAAAATAATGTTGAAGTTTAAAACGGTCTAACTTGTCTGAAATGTGGAATTAAAATGATCAACAGAAACAAAAAATGTTGCTTGTACTGTACTTACCCATTGCTTTTGTTTCTTCTCTTTTAGCATTCAGCAAAGAAAATTTAAACTTTGCTCTGACTTCACTTTTTGGACAACTAACAAGAAGTAAATACAGTGACAAATAATCTTTGCTTTCATCATCAAGTCCTTTTGGATTGACTCGCAAACACCTGGCAAGTGAACAGAGAACACTGCATATAAGTTATGTTGAGACATGAAAAACAAGCCTAGCTTGCTTTAATGAAAAAAAATTCAATGTCAAAACAATCTTGCAAAAAATGCTTCATTGTCAAAAAACAACGTGAGTACTAACCATTTCATTTTATCATTAGGGCCAGAAGAGAAGGTGGAACTCTTCAACACCTCTCCCATTTCTTCTCGGCAAAAACTAAAGTTGTTTATGGTCCACATATAGGAAAACTTCACAACTTTGACCTTGAAAACAACATACAGAAAAGACAACTATAGAAAACATTTTTTAACTTTGAGACACATTTAAACATAACATTAAGTATTTCTCTAACAGGTTTGAATTCAGAGCCACGATTTTATTATACATCATGACATATTTCAATTAGCACACCAATAGTACCAAAGGGAAATTGCAGGTGTAAATTATAAAAACAAACAACTTGACAGCTTGCGCAGGCTGACTCACTAAAGAAGTTATAATAATACTATTTTGGTCACTTTTTGTTGTGACTAGCATGGCATTTGGTTCAGCCCTGAAAAACAGGTTTAACAGTTTCACCAATTTGTTGCTATGCAAGAGTACAGAACTACAGGCCTAATGGGCTAGTGGTGGTATTTTGAAGATCAACAAAATTTGAGTTGTTATCCTTTCCATTAAAGAGCATAAAAAACTGAGTTGTGAAATTGAAGCAGCAGTAAATTAAATTAAAAAATAAGCACACCTTGGTGCCACTCCAGTTAGCTGAGAACAGGAAACGATGAGATAATAGGAGACTAGAAAAACATTGGCTGGTCTGATGAATCTCAATTCACTTGAGTCCAATGGCCTCACAGCCACCAGATCGTAATCCAATCGAGTTGTTGTATAATGTTAAAATTGCATCATGTACGGGCAGCTAATAATCTACAGCAACTGTGTGATGCAGAAAAACGTTTCCAACGCTTCGCTGAATCTGTGCCACAAAGAATTAAGGCAGTTCTAAAGGCACAAGACGATCCAACCCGGCATTAGCATCATGTACCTAATAAAGTACCTGGTGTATTAAAACAATATAATCAGTCCTTGCTAAATAAGAACTGGCTCTAGCAACATCATCACTGGAACTGCTCAGCTTCATGTTAGATGTAAAACAACAACAACAACAACAAAAACAACACTCAAAAGTGTGAAATCAATTATTTACTGTTTTCCCTTCAGAGATTATCTAACAACAATGCCTTGTCGGAAATAGTTGAGAGGAAAAATAACTACAAGTTGAAAAGGAAATACTAGTTCAAGGTTTTCATAATGATAATACATAAATTTGAGATTATAATAAAAAGTGCTCTATCAAATCTAAACATTTAAAATGTAATAAATCCAGTTCTAATAATGCATAGAACAAGGTTTAGTGTATTAAGTCATTACCATACCTGTGTATAACACCAGCTCTCTGCCACAGGTCCACTTGACATCTCCCCAGGGGGAGGGGGGGTGGGAACCCGTGACATCACTGGCTTAAAGGTACCACTCACCCACGTCCTTAAAACACTAGAAGTTCTAAGAAGAAAATTGTTATTTTTGTATGCGTTCACATAAGATTCATTCCCTTTGCAACAAGTAGGCCGTTTGGTAAAATAGCTTACATTACATTATTTACAAGCTTCCTGATTGAGATAAATACTGTAAAAGCTGAATCTTACAATATCTGACCAAATCTTGTTAAATGAGGTTGACAAAAAAGTGGAGTTAGCAAAGTGACTTTATATGAACTCTTCTCTGTCAATTTACACTTCAAACATATGGAAAACGTAAATGTTGACTTGATGTTGGATATTTGACTATAAGTCAAATGGATATATAATTTTCAACTTTTGAGATTTTTTATTCTGTCACTGTCATGCTTCAGTTCATGTCAACAATACTTTTTAAAAAGCAAACAGAAAAATAATTCCATCACTTTTATAACAGCTCAAACAGAATAGAGAGATTTGTTACAGCCACCATACACAAATATTTTTACTTTATTTTACATGTTAAACTTTTTCTTTCAATCAAATTTGCCTTTTCTAGTCAGTTTTCTGTTTAGCCATAATTAGCCTTAAATACACAAATCTAATAAAGACAGAAAACACAAATCAGGATGAACTGGGCTTGAGGTATGTGGAAAATGCTTCCTAATTTGTAGGTAATTTCATCAAACTTTAAGCTTCACAAGAATAGTTTGGTAGTTGATTTCCCCAAACGTCCTGTAGCTGGTCAGAGAAAGGAGGACTTAGCAGTTACCTTAATGTTACAACTGAAAACACTACATAGAAAACTTCAACCTTTCCCACAACCAACGTTTGATATGAATTGGTATTTACTAGCATATTCACAAGTTTACGTATTTAATAATTGTAATTAATTTAATACCTCATAGACTGAATTACACTACTGTGTAAAGACAGACATTTAATTTTTATTTTTTATATGTAACTATCAACATTCCTTGTCTTTTGATAAACTGCCAAAAAATTGTTGATTAAACTACAAGTTGAGGCAACCCATAACAGTCTGTAAGAATGTGCAAGCTCAATTATTTTGTACAACAAGTTGTTTCATTTGTAACATCTATAGTTTAAATACATATATGAGTCATGCAGAATTAGAAATAAATGTAAAAACCTTTATCACCTCTTGAATAATTGAAATGTTCACCTGTGGAGTTTATCTATGTAATCACAGAGTCCTTCATGACGTCATCTTCACGCAACCCTCTAAACAAAAGAAAAATACACATTAGATTTTGAAAATAAGGTTTACCAACTTGTATAACAAGAACTCTCTCTAAACTCATCATCTAAAACCAACAAGTGGTGATCACCAAAATTTCAACAAATTAGTTATTTTAAAATGTACAGATTTCCAAATCAATCTTAAGACCTTTACAACATGTTTTTTTTTTTGTAAATATAACCCTTCATAAAGGTATAACAGCTGCATATGCATACTTTTAGCATTGAAGAGGTATTTTCCTAACGAAAGTCTGGAAAAAGTCCACAGAGAATTAAACCATTAACACAGCTGTTGATAAATATTTTTACATTGTTTACAAAATTTCCAGAAGGCAGCGGCTCATCTTTTAACTGGCATGAAAAAAGTAAACAATAGCCCATTTTGGAACTTCTCTACCTCCATTTTTCTTGATGGCTTTTAAATTTATGTATGTTCTTGCCCTACCTATTTACCTGATCGTAACCCACAAACCTATAAGGGCATTCTGATCAACCAGCCAGTTTCATTTAAATTTTCAAATGTGCAAAATTAAAATACAAAAGGTGTTAAGCTTTTTAGCATTAGCCACCCTAAATGTTTAACTCTACATATAAGCAATACTTAGACTGTAGATTATTAAATCTGTTCTTGAGACCCATCTTTATTTGCCTGTTTATTGCACTAAAAAACGACACTATTTATATTTGGTAAGTTTTTATTGTTGTGGTTTTATTCTTATTGATTGTTTTGTCATCGTGTAGCTTGACTTTAAAACAATTTGTTTGACTCCACTTGTTTGTAACTTTGCTATGCAAGTATAAGTGACATTAATATTAAGTGACACCCATAAGTCAGTCAATCAGACTAGTTGACTAGAAATTATTCACAGGCAACTTTGTTTGTTTGGACAACACATTACCTGTAGTTGTGCAACAACGACTATAATATTACAGGTCATGTGAAACAGTCAATTTAGCTACCTAAACAACGTTTAATGTAAAAATATTGCATTCATATTGAGCTACAGCTTACGATAATCGTCATTTAAGAAGAAAACGGCTGCGACAAAGGATGGAAAAATCCCAAGCGAAACAAGAGCTTAAGTGAACTGTAATGTCCAAGTTTATATCATTGTATGGTTTAGGTGATTAAACATTTACACCGGTGTAAGTGAAAATTATTTACAAAAATAAAAAATAAAACACAGATCATTGTTTAATTGGCGACACATTTTGGGCTAACCTAGGCTAACACTAGCAAGATTATGTCAACTTCATTTTAGCCTTTACACCCTAAATGAGCAGTGATGTGTTATAGAATCAGATCTGTTTACGTATCGCCTGGTAGCCTAACACTTGTAACATCAGGTCTAATTTACTACAAAAACAAGCCACAAAAACATCAAGAAAAATTGGTAACGTTACGTTTCGACTCCGCAGTAGCCGGTGTAAAACAAAGGCCCTTCACTGATCCCTGTGGCAGGATGCTAGCTGAGCAAGCTAACGCAACCCCTTAAGCTAATGGTGGAAAAAAACATCAGCTAACTAGCACTTAGCCTTGGCTAATCTCTGCACTGGCTTCTCACAAAAAGTTTAAAAAGACGTGACGGTGGCGTACCTTTCAATTTTACACCCCCATATATATCGAATGACGCATATAGCTTTGTAATACGTTTGCTTCCTTCCACGTCCGTCACTTTGAACTCTGTTTCATTCAGTCTCTTCACAGGGTTTCTTTGTCTAATTTATCTTTGCTAGCTTACACTTGTCTAGCTGGCTTGTAGCTTAACAAACTGGAAAATATACCTATTGCGCATGCGCAGAAAATTTAGCTTAAGGACTGTTCAGGGACCATATTCACCTCAGCTACTCGAAGTCAGAAGACACTTTGCACACGTCGAATATACAAGCAAAATTTAATGTTTAAAAGTTGCTGTTTTTCTCTATAATCAATACATAGCGAGCGTTTTTAAGCAGAATAAAATATGATAAAACAGGTATTCATCAAACAGTTTTTAATCTATTTTTATTTGTGTCAGATTTTAGTGTAAAATAAACAATAAAAGTTACTTTAACTCAAATACCTTCAAACTAGCATTTCACACTATATGTGCTGCTTTTGGATAGTGGTGCAGAAAGTTGTGCATTTATGAAACAGTTTGAATATCATTCTTGGAAAATACAAAATATTGAAAATTGTAATCTCATGGTTTTTTTTATTTCTGGTTAGAACCCACATTTACCTATTTATATATTTAGAGTTCTTATTTGTGGCGCTATATTTTCTTTTCCTGCCATGTGCTTAAACTGTTGCAAGGGACATTTTCTTCTTTAGTGGAATCCGTGAGTTCAGAATCTTGCATACTAAATCAATAGGCTATTTGTAAAAAGGATTTGAGGTTTCAAGTTTATTTGGTATATTTACATCTGACATCATGTTATAAAAAATATTTTAAACATGCATGTAATCAAGCTTCGCAGTGCAAATGCAGAAAGGAAGAAACAACAATTAAAGAATGGAGAAAATATAAATAAATGAAGCTAGAAAATACAATAAGGACTACATTTCTTTTGTCTTATCCTTTGGTCTTGTAATCAGTGGGACTGGAAGTCAACTTAAGTGTTACACATGATTTTTTCACCACCAACTTGGCACACAGTTATTCTCACACAAAAACAGGAACATTCATCTTTCCTGCATGTAAACACAGGTTCTGGTGTGCTTTTCAACAGCCTGACTATACAATCAAAAGAGGAATCAGTGGCATGTTAGGTGGCTTTAGTGCTCTGTGAGCATGTCACAACTGGTACCAGCTGCACCATAGACAACCTCTACAGACGTTAGAAGAGGTTGGAGGGGTATTTTAGGACAGATATCAAGGAGTGTTACTAAATTCAAAACTTGTGTAAGCGCATGACTGCTTGGCATGGCTGCCAGTGTTGGAGATGCTTTTATAATATGCAACACAAACAACACTAAGTGGTAAAAAACAAGTTACACTATAAAATAAACAGGTGTTTTTCAGGTTAAACGATTCCCAGAAAGTGCACATGTTATCATTAGTATAATCTTAGTTCAATGCTGTGATTTTGTCACTAAAACTGTATTGAATAAGATTATTGTTATTTCCATGTCTGAAGCAATGAACATGTTAAACAATATTTAGATTGCAGTATTGTTAATGGAAATTAAGACCTAATTAGACACACAAAAAAATTCTACAACACCACCAAACAGCAGCACACCCAAGTTTTATTGCATACATAATCTTATCAAGGGAAGAACAAAATATGTCATAAAAGAGGATTATTGCTGGATATAAAAGGGAAGGTTTTCATTCACGTTGTTCAAAAAGACACATCCAGTCACTGAGTGGTTATTTTTATAGTGTAATAAAACAGAAAAAGTGTAAATAAGGAAATATTGATGTATGTCTCTGATGTAATGTCCCATTATCCCCGATTCTTTCATCTGCTCCTGATGTCTGTTGTATGTCAAACACAAAGCAGCTTCTGGGAAGCCATTCTCTGAGACAATACCCCATAAAAGCTCCTTGTAGGCTTGATAACTAGTTCTTTGTCTCACGCTGTTCTGTGGAGCAAGCAATAAAAAAAAGAAAGAAACATCTCTGCACCAAATTTGATTCATCTATATAAGGCTTATGATTTGTGTGTGTGTGTTGTAAAGTGATGAAAAGCACCTAGGTAAGTTTGTTTATTCGTTAAATACAAGGTGGTAAAATGTCAAAATTTTGCTGACCACATCAAATGTATTTAATACCTCAGTGATGATGCACTGACCCATCTTGAAGTAGAAAGGTTGGTTGATATAATCACACTTTAAGAGATACGGGGATACAAGTATGCTTATCGCAAATTTAAATCAGTTCCATTTTAGGGCAGGAAAATAGCCTTTACTGAGCACATATTCTTATCTGCTGTTCTTAAAAAAATCTTCAAAGTTAGGAAGTGTGCAGCTTATTCTTGGCACCTGGTACTTCACAATTTAACACAAAATTTAAAGTGTCTCCCTCCCTCTACATTAATCTTTTTGTTGTGATTTTCTTATTGTCAAGTTTACCAAAGCCTTAGTTTTATTTCACACAGTAGGTGAACAAGCACATCTGGTAGTTACCATTAGTCACAAATTTGGCTTACTGTTTTTTTTTTTTTCCTAAGGACATATTAATTATTTATATGGAAAAATACTGTACAGATTGTATGTTTTTAACCAGTCTTATGACATTGCAATGAGTACCTTTACTTTAAAACTTTATGATGACATTTATGTTGGAGTTCACAATGGATAAACTAAAAAAAGGAAACAAAACACAGAGTCAAACTAAGCTGGTTTCACTTCCCTCATAGAGCTTTGAATAAACCGCACACTAGTAGCTTAGAATTTGCTGTGTTGTAACAAGTTCTTCTCATTGCTTCACTTGGTTAAATAAATTACATATATATATATATACATATATATTGATTAAGTTTGGTAATGTATGCTTGGCTTCAAGAGTGATTAGCTCTGAATACCTCTTCCATTTCTTTGTGTAATTTGATGTATTCATCAGGTATAAATAGCCCTCTGCATGAATATCTCATTGAGCAATGAGCCTGACAGTCTTATATTTCCATTGTACAATACTCTAATTAAGAGAATCTCAAACTACTGCTGATATTATTTCTGACAAGCATTGAAAGCCTTAAGTGATGGAGACTGATCCAGACAGAACTTATGAGCATGAAAAAAGGGCTGCGGTGACAAGACGAACCTTGGTGACCTCATCAGAACACAGTCGTACAGATGTCGAGAGAAAAACTGATTTGGACATTAGTCACACCTTTTTTTCTGCTGTCTTAGAAATAGAGAGATAAGGCTTAACAATGGGGTTGGTATAAAGGCAGAAAAATCCTCTGTCGTATAATTTGATAAAATCTAACTAATATAATACCTAGATATTAAATGCAAATGAGATATAATTTGACAAAGTAAAAAATACTTCTCAGGAAAGTTCTCTCTACTCTAGAGCTTTTTTTGTAATAAAAATATTTTATACAAAAATAGGGACAATGTTCTCTGAAAATCTTCTATCCCATATTAATCACATCTCTGAAATCTGTATTGTTTTCTGCTTTACGATGAAGTTTATTACAGATGCACCTGACGGGCAAAAGTTTGATTGTTTTGAAATATTTCCTGAATCAGAATTTCTTGTTTAGTTAAGGACTTCAAGGTGTTCGGTCACTGAGTCACGTTATCCTCACTGTGTACACATAGTGTGAGGTTCATTTCTTTAAAACCTGTCTGTTCGGCAAAGATTTCCTTTGTTACCGTGGCCAAACAACTAGACATTTGACCAATTTGTTCATAAAACACTCTTTTTTGTCTTTAAGATCAGTGACAAACTTTAGTACTGCTCTCTTTTTTGTTGTTGTAGTTTGACAGCAACTGTTAATTGTAGAATTGTGTTTTTTATACTAATTCAATGAACATAAATAAAAAGGAAGAACCCATTTTCTCTAGAAGGTTTGTCTGTTGCTCGGTGTTTGACGGATGAGAACAAAGCCAGTGTTGGCTAAAAACATCATTTGCCTGCTTTTGAGATAAACTTGAGTCACAATGGGAAAGCAAACAAAAACAATCAATCCCAGCAACATTTTAAGGTTTCAAAAGCACAACCTAGCTGTCCTTCTAAAATAAAAACTAAAATAAATAATTGGAACAATTCTCAAACTTTGCTGCTCAGCCAAAGCAATAAATCAAGAACAAAGATTTTTGACAAAACAGGTAACCAAGAAGTCATCAAACATTATAAATGAGCCTGATGGCATGGCACTGTTCCATTGTTGACTTTTATTGCAGAAAATATACCAGGTATGTATACCAGATCCTGAGACTTCTTGGGCACTAAATCGGTACAGGTTTTAAATGAACCAATATTATTATGGAAACGGCACAGACCACTAAATGAGAAAATCATCATCAGTGAGCTCAAACAGGCCTCTGCTGAAGAATATATAAATAAAATATTATATATATAATTTAATATATAACATTTTACTTCCTTTTTTGTGACTTAAATTGAACAATTGTTACAAAATTTACAAAAAAAAAAGATCACACAAACAAGCACAACTTGCTTAAAATGCTTAAGTAGTTGATTTTAAAAAAAGTATATATATATATATATATATATATAGGCTATATTTATATATGAATAATTGTTAAATTATTCTATTTATCTCGGCTGATGAGAGTTATTTTTTAGGCTTAATCATTTTCAAAAACTACTCAAGGCCTTATTACTTAAAGCCTGTCAAACTCCCTCATTATGAAGTCTTGCTATTGTGGATGAATGAATTTTCTTATTGTCTATTACAGTAATTATAAATAATCAAACAGAATCAAAATGTTATCTAATATTATATATATTAGCATCTTTTGTACTGTTTGTACCCATAACAATATCTCTGTTGTCAGAGAAGTGTATCTCTGAGTGCTGACAGTGATTTATTTTTTCTTTACATGATTTTTGTTTGCATAAAATGAACATTTTAGAGAAATCCTTTGATGCTTGAGTCCGCAGATCTGACAAAATGTAACATTTACTGCCAATTTTTGAGATAACTAGTATTTCTTTTGATGTTTTATTCATAAAAAGGGAAAATGTATGCCACCAAACAAGAAAATAAGCTCTAAGACTGCTGATGTTTTTTTAAGAACTGAATCTCTCTTTTTATTTACATATAGTTCTTAGCTTAATCTCAACCCTAGAAAATGTCAGTAATCTGTAGACTGATACTGACTTTGTATAAAATGTAACCTTGAAACATCTTGGCAAACCAATCACACAGGCAAGAGGAGAATGTGCAAATTAGTTCAGAAAAATATGCAGAGCAGTGAATGAGTCTTTTCTACTAAGATCATATATTTTGTGTTCTTTTCAAGGTGTCCTTTATTGCATGTCAGTGTGAGTCACAACTAGGAGCTTCACTAATGAATTACCATCATCTCACATCTACAAAACAACAAAAGAACACATGAGGCACATTAGTTCAAAATATTTGGTAAAAAACAGTTTCATATTAGAAATAGCAAAATATCTATATGTGACCTACAGTTATAAAAAAGTAATAACCTTAATAAACCAGTGACTCCAGTTTAAAAAAGCTTTTGTTTCATACTGAAGTTTTCAAAAATAAATAAATGAATCTGTGTACAGGAAGGAGTTTAATAGAACAGATTTTTAATTACACATCCATTGTTTTCCTGTGTTTGTTTGCTCGACAGTCTCAGAGCTTTTTTCAGATTTTTTGACAGGCCTGATTATGTAGCTTGAAGCAGATGTTCCATAACCAAAATGTCCATTGCCAATTATTGCTATTCTTCATAGCTCATTTCCCATGAAGCAGTGAGAGAAATTACACACTGGCTCCATGTTATTAATAGTGTCACTTGATATGGAAATGAGACACTAATTTAACTAAAATTGACCATTTTTGTGCTAGTTTGATTATGAACGTGAACTATGACATCCTTGAAAATGTATTCCAGTTATTAGTTTTGATAAAAACCCATTTCATTGTGCTGCCATTTTTCAGTTGATTAAAAAAAACTTCTTATGTGATAAGTTGATGAGCTGATATTGGTCTGTAAAACTTGGTAGTGTTAACTTGTTTTGTGTCTTTTGTTGTTTAAATGGCACTACAGTTATCCTTTAGCTCACTGGCTCAAGTGGAGCAAAATATTATTACTTATTTTTCTATTGCAATAATGCAAGAAATGCAAGATATTGTTTTAAGAGGCATGTTAAAATACTTCTAACCCAAGTAGTTAAATGCTATATTTATATTAAAAATTCACTAAAAATATTATAAAAATAATAGTTTTCTAGCTTTGGTTAAAAGCTTATTAAATTTGCGGTATGTACTGTCTATTTAAAATGTGCGTAGAACACAAAAGTGTTGACAGTTTTTGAGTAACAAACTGCTTTGAGTTAGCTCCAAAGGAGTCAGTTCTGAGCCAGCTCTTTCAGATCTGGCTTTTGAAACTAAACGACCTTGCTTTTAATTTTGTTGTGAGCTGAGCCAAATTAGTTTGATTCCAAAAAGACATGCAAGTCCTTTCATTTTTTCACTCACGTAATTTGTAGTCTTCATTGGTGCATTTTCTAAAACATTGGATCATATGTGATATAATAATTCAGTTAACACTAAAGCTGTCATAAATGGAACCGGACTTCAAACTCAAAGGCTGACTCACAAGCACAAGTTTAAATTGTTTATTAAAATCAATACAGCAATAAAGTTTATAAGTTTACAAAGCGCAGGAGGTGAATTCATGAGAAAAAAAAAATACATCCTGTTTGGTGTTTTAGATCAGTAGTTGTCAATCTGCCTCCTAAAGAGGCAGTTCTGAGCCAGCTCTATAAGAACCAAATAACTTAGCCAAACTAGCTGTATTAATACAAAATGCAGTGGGTCCCATCACAAGTGGTCATCATTCTTTTTTCAGCTTGTTGTCCTCTAGAAGACCAGGAGGGGTCACATCACAGAGATCCAGGAGAATGAAGCTTGAACAGTTCCAAAGTGACGACATTAAAGTTAACAGTGATCGGTTCGTAGGCCTGACAGTCCAGAAATGGCTGTGAATCAGCATTTGTTCTAAAATGTACTCCAAATAATTTGCTTCCAGTTACATAACCAAACAAACAAATCAACACAAAGAAAGATAGGTAGGTAGCAGATTGTGTCAGAGAAGAACATTTACCTTTTATTTTTGCCTTTCTTGCCTGTACATGATTCTGTAATTCCTCAGATGATTTTATTTGAGCACAAAGAAAATGTTTTTTAATCTAAAATCGGAGCGACTTAAATGCACTTCCAGACAATAACAAAAATGTCAAAGGAAAAACAGACATGACAAAATCAAAAACCTAACTTAAAACTAGCCCCGAAATTTCCGTTTTGTCTCAAACATTTGAAGCGTTGGTATGAGTGAAAAATGAGGCTGTTCAGCTTGATCAAGCAACATTGCACAGTTTCAACTATTTGTAAACAACATGACGTCTGTCATGTCAGAAAAACATTAGATTATTGGGTGGAGACGTCTAGGGAGAAATAAGACATCACAGTTTGATGATGAGGCTTCTCATTTCTCAAGCAGGGAGCTGATGATAACCTGTCGTTCTTCTGGTCTGCTACACCTGCACACTAACAGGCCGCTGGAAATGGCTTCTTCCTGACAAGCTCCTGTCTTCTCTGCCCTTTCATCTCCTCGCTCCACAAAAGAGAGTTTAGAAGTCTTTTATCTATGCCTGGGGGTGCAGTTTCTCTTCTGCAAAAAAAAGAGGAATTCAACCAATTAAGCTGGTTGTACTATGCTTATGAACCATGCATCACAGGAAGCACACTAAATGTTTTTCATGGTTTGAATCTGCATAATTGGCAAGTGGCTCGCTAGCTGATGAAAACATTGAGAGACTTAATACAACCTCTTGTTGCTGGATATTGTTTTGTTTTCTCAAGTTTTTAGTCTGGATTAATGAGAAAAATTACAGCAAGAATTTGTAACTTCTTGCAAGACTTTAAAAGAATAGTTTGGGCATTTTGATGTAGAGTTCTGTGGAAATGTTAAAAAATGTTATGGTACCTGTTGTAGATAGCTGTTATGATTAGTTTTAGTACAATCAAGAAAAAAAGTGGATTCCTGCTGTTTTATAAGACGGAAGTTTATAGAACTTTATGAAAAGGCTACATCATAAATCTTTAGACCATCATTAGTTTCGTTTTACCCAGTTATTTACATGAACTTGCATGTTTATTTGCAAGTACAAACAGCAAATTGTTGGTGCAGTAGGAGCCCTTTCCAGCAGCTGTATCAAAATATTTCTGCCAAAGTAACAATCCATCCATCCATTACCTTACCCTGCTTCTTAATAAAAAAAAACTGACAGGTACAAGTATTATTGTTTTAAAACTTTTTTTACAAAACCAAACTTCAAAATGTTCACACTATCCTAACCAGAACAGTTCCACATTTATTTATCCTGCCTGACTTTGTTAAACAGACTGAAAAGTGCAATGTTAAAACTAAAATATGCCTCTTTACTGTGGTAATCAAAGTACTCCTAACCCTTCCTACTTCCTTCCTTTTTTTCCTCTGTTTTGTATTCATCCCTGCTTGTATACTGCATTTGCAAAGCACATATTTGTGCTCTGAAAAGATACAGCATGGCGTCACTGAGAGACTGTCGGTGAGCAATTGCTGATCCTCGGGAGTGATAAAGAGAGCCGGTCTGTCTGAAACCTGAAAAAAAAAAGAGGCTGGAGAGAGTCATGGCGCACATAGACCAGGAAGGTCACCAGCTGCCAAAGAAGGACCAGACGGTCTCCAGAATGTCCTCAGCTTTTCCTCGATTCACTGACACTAATGACTTTGGGAGCTTGCAGTCTTGTGGTATAACAGAAAAAAAATACTGAAGTGTGTTTGAGACAAAGCAAACTGCATTTTAATGAAAGAAATATTGAATCAGGTGCCTTGTGATAAATAAATGACTGGTTTAAAATTGTGACAGAATGATCTTGGCCCTTACACCTGGATGCAGACAGAAAGTGGACTGATTAAAAGATATGCAAATGTGAAAATCTGCTAGACAACCTCTCTATCACTACCTTTGCATATGGTCATTTTAAGGACGTGCTTATCTCTGTCAGTGTGCTAATAGATTTATTTCCTTCCAGCCGTTGAGAGGTACACCTAAACGGCACAGTTACCGTGCAGTAAATTTTATCTCTCTTTGTTCTCGTCGGAAGTTTGCACCATACAGCATTTTTTTTTTCATAATCAGTGTTTTCAAAAGTGTTTTACATTTGTCAGTTGTAATCTTTCATCTCATCCTTTCCCTGGGACTTGTAGGACAATTGGATCTGATTTTGCATGTTGACTTCCAGATTTTTTTTCCAGCAGTGTTCAGTCACTTATTTATCTGCAGACTTCCCCAATCACATTTCCGGGCAGGTGCATGGCTGCCCATCCACAAATTACATCTAGGATAATTTCATATTGATTAATGCAGATGCGTTCCTCTTGGCTCTTGTACTCTACCTGCAGTCTATTTGGTATAAATTACTGAAGCTATTTTGCTGCACAAAGCCAGCCCTCTCCAATAAGGTGTTGGCTCATATGTCAACTGGGGCCTCCAAACTACCCCTCTGACTGCAGGAACCACTAAAGCTTTTAATTGCCTTCTGTGCAAATGGTCCTTATGCACTTGATAAAGTATGAGGAAAGTCTGGCATGAGCTGGTAGAGACTTAGGGGAGTCAGAGTGCTTCCAGTGTGTGTGTGTGTGT
>JAVKLF010000132.1:4838461-4849297 GCA_034783495.1 Millerichthys robustus
TAAATATATATATATATATATATATATATATATATATATATAGATATATATAAAACCAAAACCAAAGACCATCATAAAGTTGCTGTGGTTAGAAGGCATCATGACCAAAGATGAAACTTAATCCTCCCAAAACAGATTAATAGAGCAAAAAAGCATTTCTCAACTTTGCTACTTTTTGCTTTCTATAAGCCTAACAATGTAACGGAATGTAAACTGCAGACTTTGGCTCAAATTGAATTAGCTTCAACCAGCAATCATTCACCATGGGAGCCTTTCAGGCATGTGTTTATTTCTTAAACTGTGACTCCATCATTTCAAATCAAAACATTGCCTCAGAATGTAATCTGGTCATTTCTTTTGAGGCCATTAAAACTTAATTAGATGAACAACTTTGATTTGCTAACACAGGTCCTAAGGGAGATTGGTTCCATTGTCAAACAGAAGTAAACTGAAAACGCACAGCAGTCACCATGAATACAATGTGTTGAATGTGGACCACACTGCCTTGTCTACTGAAATTAGTATCATCTCAGGCAAAAGGCTTTAAAGTGATGTCACTTAAACCAGTAAATTTCCGCACATACTGCAAAGAGAATGTTCTTTACTGAACTGTGTAAGAATGTATTAAGTATTTAAAGGCCTACCATTCCTAGAAGGAGTCCTTGCCCCTTTTGCATTCCTGATATTTAGAGCAATAACTTAATATGTTGAGGAATGACAGAGTTGCCATTTTGGTAGTTTTTAAGTAACATTCTGAGCAATCTTCTGCACTAATGTGATAGGTCATGTTTAAAACATGTCGCAAATAATTCACATTTAGCTCAATACCTGTAAAATTGACAGAGGTACAGCCATTGCTGTTGGTAAAGCCCTTTTGTGTTTTTAGGATGAATTAGCTGTGTTGTAGCAGCTAATCAGTCCACAATGATCTAACATTGACAAATTTATAAAAAATCAAAGCCTGTAAATATGTTCTGTGTACTTCAGCTTACCTTTTTTTCCCTGAGGGTCTTTGCAGTTTTCATGTAGGCAAGCACTCCAAGGTGACCACTGCGACAGCAAGCAATGGTTCTGGCAGGGAACGGAGCAGTTCTGAACAGCTGAAGGGGGCTCAGCACCCTCACACAGTCGGGCATTCACAGGCCTGGACACTAAACAAACAAAGAACAATGATACAGCAAAGGATAAATTGAGCTCAAGTAAAACGGCACACATTCAGCCGTGTAGTGTGGGTGTGTGTGATTGCCAGGTAATATGTTTGGAATTGGGCTCCTAATAGAACTTGTTGTGAGATATTGCTAAGTGATTCAAGAAGCCGTAGAAACCTCACTGCTATCAAACTGAAAAGTATAGATGTGGTATTTTTTTTTTGTTGAGACTTAAAAGAGAAGTCAATGTTTACTGACGAAGACTTCGGCTTTTAGCTCTGAAGTTTGTGGTGAAAATCTGGGCACGTTTGACAAAGCTCGATGAGGAGTAAAAGGTATTCAGACCAGTGGGACGTGCTCATCTAATGCCAGAAAATGTAAAATAGAGTGCAGTTCCCAGCGATGGAAATAACTGAATCTAAATAGGGAGATATTAAATCATAACACAGTATAACCAATTTATTGCTAAGCATAACTGGCATCACCCAAAAAGATCTCAAACAGCTAAAGCCACATGTAATGGGCACAAACATTAGTCTTTCTCACAGACTAAAAGAAGTATTTTTATCTGTTCACATAGGGATTTCAATCTAATATTCCATTTTGATGCACCTCCGCACATCATTGAGAGGCAAATTTCCATTTAAATGAGAGCCCACAGAAAAAAAAATTACTAAATGTCCACTGAGCATTTTGTCATTTTACTCACAGTAATTTACACGGTGCTTGATCTCTTTTGTAAAAATGAGATGGTTGTTTAAACACAGTGATAAAGTGGAGCGGGGCTCCTTCAGCTTTGTTTCATAAATTGTGTTTATCTACAATTGAGTTGTGTTACTGGAGCAGAAACCCAACAGGGGTGAATTGTATTCCACAAAAACCTGATTGAGCAAGTTACAATGTTACAAGCATTGCAGCTCCACGGTCTTCACATTAACCAAAATTAGACCATGTTAGGATAAAAACTACATTCAATATACTTGTTCCATGTGGTGTTTGTTGTTTTTAGCACAAACCGTTTCAAAACAGCAAAATAAGACAACCGCACAAAAGCTTTATTAAAAATTATCGATGGAAGCCAAATTAATGTGGTTTTATTTGACAAATTATTATATTCATCATGCAAGAAAGAGTATAATTTTCATAAAAAAAGAGAATATATTAGTTGACACTCATTAAAAAGTACCCACTGTGCTTAATTAAAATGATAAATAGTGAATACTTAGTATGCCTGAGCCTGCTCTTTTCCCCCTCATAATTTATGGTAATTCATACTATAAGACAGGTACTATTGTGTTCTGTAGAAGAGGATCAAGTTGATGAAGATAATGGCATGACGATTAACTTTTTTATTTATGTATTTTTCTGATTTTTGCCACAGGTAAAATTGATACTGTAGATCATCTACTGAAACACATTTGTGTCAGCTGTCTTTTTATGCCACCAAGTACAATAAGTACAGCCAGTGACATGATCTTCTATTAACACAAAATCAAACACACTTCTTTATTTGACTTTGACTTACGTTTACCACTCATTAACTTTTTACACATTCACTTATTTTACCATTTAGCTAGTGTGGTTATCCTCATTAGATTTGTTTCCTGTTTTATGTTGCTTTCTTGCTTTATGGGTCTTTCAGGGGGTTGGTATTTCAGATAAATCTAGGGTTTAAAAACAAAGTACTTTGGGGTTTTGAAATGAAGAAAAAACATCATTAAAAGATAAAACAAGCTATTCCACTTTTAGAGAATGGTCTCTTATCCAAAGCCTGTGCTCAGTAAATCAGTCTATGATTAAACTGAAGATATTGTGTATTTGCACAAACGTTTTTATTTCCTTTCTACATCTGAAAAAGTTTTTATTTCACCCATGTAACCAACATAAAAGTCTGCAGGTAACAATCACTTTAAGTATCCAAACAGTAGCGCTATGTTTAATTTAATAAGGTTAATTTTAATCTAATAATCTTGCCACCAGTCCTGTGATGACAGTGTGATATTTTTTTACCTTCCTTCCTGTGATGTGGTGCTGAATCATCGGGGACTTGAACGCAATAGGTCTTCCTGGTCTGAAACCCCCCTCCACACAGAATACTGACATTAACCTGCCGTCTGTCCTGCTGGCTCAGCAAGGGTAGAATACGGCACTCACCCCACTCGGTGGTTCTCCACGTGTACCTGGAAAAACAAGCAGCCATGCAAAAATATTTACGGAATAAATAAGCAAAACCACAGAGCAATGGGGTTAGGGTCACAGTTTTGTTTTTTTATAAAGGTTTACATCTGAAACGTGTCGGAATTCAAGCTGTCATCCACCCAGGAACAAGTTGATGAATGTATGCAAAAGAGGATAAGCTATTAAAGAGGATAAACTATCAGTGAACACACTTCCGTGACAATTGCTTTCCAAATGTTCTGCAAAGCGTAAGGTAAATTAGAGTGTGCATTCTTTGGCAAGAGCCAGCTCTCTTACAGTGTGTCAGGAGGAGGGTGGGATGATTATTTTGATTTCAGAACTTCTAAATAAATGTTTGGTTTCAACTTTGAGCAAAGTAGTCATGCAGAAAGCAATAATATTTGAGAAGATTACCAGAACAACAGCCCCTAGTAATCTATCAAACGCTTAATTTCCGTAATGAGTTTTCCCAAATCATGTAAATCCTCTGCTCTCAGGCACTCCATGTAAATTTAAAAGAAAAAAAAGAAAAGCCAACCAGCAGGGATTGTAATTCTCTACTGACTACTTGTTCAATGCATATTACATTAGCTAAAGTTTATCTTAACACAACTGTCCGTGGAACAATTTGGTTCTGACAATCTTGTTTTTTTCTTATCCAAGTTGTGTTTTGTTCACGTCAAATCAATTTATGTCTGGTCACTTCCACCAAAAGAGGATGTGTTTATACCAAGCTCAGATTAATGAAGAAATATTTGACAAAACATGCAAAGCAAATAAATACAGAAAGTTTTTGTGAGAAGTGTTCAAATGAAAACAGGCAGAGAGGTCAAATTAAAAACTATTTGGTTCATGAGACATTTATGTTATTTAAATTACCTGGGGCATTTTGGTAATAAATCCCCAATGATGTTACAAGCTTCTTTTTCCTCAAGGACAGGACACGGTTTCCCCCCACCATGAGGGATCTGAGTTCTGACCCGTGACCTAAGGCGGTAGCCAGGAGACAAATCGTTGGACCGGCAGGTCTTAGAGCAGGGACCCCACGATGACCAATCAGATGTATGACAGTCTTGGGGCATCACACACGCCTGGAAGGTCAGGGGGGAGGTGTCCTTTGTGCAGAGACTGAAGATTAAGAAGACTACATTACTGAGTGTGACACTTTAAAATGACTTAACATGAAACACGACACTACTGCGAGTCCTGCTTCTACATTTTAGAACATGGGAACAAAGCACAAGCAGCATGTCAATATCATTATAACTGTAAACATGTATACAAAGACAGTTTTTTTGTTTATTTTTTTAATGACTCAATCGTTTATTTCACGTAAAAATTGTGAAACTAAACTTTCTGGCCACAAATAGACTGTCGAACTTGCAAACGGCTAAAGCATTTTTTAAAAATCTCCACAAAAGACATGGGGAAATGGGGAAAAAGTTAAAAGTTGGAAAAACCAGAAAGGATAAATTTTACCATCTGGCAAAAGAAACAGGTAAGTAGATAAGTAGAGTCAACAATGACTTTCACTTTAACCATAATATTGAATCAGATACTTAAGATGTGTCTTTTGTTTTTAGTCGGAGTACATTGCAGTGTATAAACCATATGCTCACGCTCCTGCTGTATTATTTAAACCTATTTGCCTAAAACCCTCAACATTGCAGCTGTGGCTTGCTGCCATTAAAGTGTTGTATAAGTAAATGTAAATGAATGAAAGCTGTGTCTTTTGAGTAATCTTGAACATGAACAAAAAAAATTAGCCTACTGTTTTTCCCCTTCACAAATCATTTTACTTGAACCTACAAGCTGAACCTCGTAGGTTCTTTTTTAGTCTATTTCACTCACTCACTCACTCACTCACTCACTCACTCACTCACTCACTCACTCACTCACTCACTCGCTCACTCACTCACTCACTCACTCACTCGCTCGCTCACTCACTCGCTCGCTCACTCACTCACTCACTCACTCACTCACTCGCTCACTCACTCACTCCCTCACTCGCTCGCTCACTCACTCACTCGCTCACTCACTCACTCACTCACTCGCTGACTCGCTCACTCACTCACTCACTCACTCACTCACTCGCTCACTCACTCACATGTGGTGGACCTGATATTTTTTAGAGTGAATGCTCAAGACTAAATTTAAAAGCAATAGAAAACAATAATATGCATAATGCAACCAAGAACATTTTATTTTCTTCCTAATATTCTGCCTCTGTGGATAGTCGCCTGATATTGATTTTAACAGCCACATAATGGTGTCACTTTGCACCAAGAAGATGGTATTTAGTGGCATTTAGACAATAGGCCATAATATAGATGTAATGATTTTCCTCTTTTACTGACAAAAAAGCACATATTGTTTAGGACTGTGTGTGTGTGTATGTGTGTGTCCTTGCTTTGTGTTTGAACGAGTGCAGCAAAATCCATTCTTATCAAATCCAAATACCAGGGTCAGCTCAAAAAGCAGCGACTGAGGGGAGCACCACTTAACATTTAACACAATAATACCTCACCTCCCTGCCAACATGCTGGTGAAACACCAGCTCTCACATAATCTAGTTATAATTGAATGAATTACCACCATCAATAGAAAGCATTTTGTTTCACTGAAAGCACCTCCACATGAACAAAATGCCCTATTGGGGATCATGAGAGGGATGAGCATTGATGCATGTACTGTTACAACCTGCATGCAGTTACTTTTTAACCACTCCCCACACAACAATAAACAATAAAATATTGTAAGACACAATTTATTTTCTGCACCGAGTTTTCCCCTGACTAAAGACATACATTTTTTTTTGACACAACATCCTTTTAGGGCTGCACAATATATCAAAAACATATTATTATTGCAATATCTGTCATAGTCTGTGTCTTCTGTGCCTTGGTGTGAGTGTCTATGTCTAATTGTGTCTACCTGTCACCTGTTGTGTTTCCCAAGCTGTGTCTCATTTCCCCAATCAACCTTGCCCTATAAATGTTTGTTCCCTGTGTTCCAGTTTTGTCAGTTCATTGTCGGAGTCTTGTCCTGTCTGGTTGGTGTCTATGTCCCTGCTCATGTCTCCTCCATTAAGTAAGTTTTGTTCCTGGTTTTTTGTTTGCCGCCACGTCGGCTTTTTGTTTTGTTTTGTTTTGTTGCTCAATAAATATTATTATTTATTATTTCACTCCGTCGTCATCCTCTGGTCCTATCTGCATCTGAGTCCACACCACCACCAGCCGCTCCTTACTGCAATCCTGTCAATATCAGAGAGTGTAATATCTATATTCCAAAAGACTGTTTGGACAGCAATAAATCATTAACCTTTATGTGTCAAGTTGCATTCACATGCTGCACGTGAATATTGTAGTTGGTCAGTCTCACTGACTGGCTTTCCTTGATGTCTACACCTGATTTAGATGAAATGACAGAACATAAAGGAAGGAGTGAGGAAAATGTATTTATCAAACTTGATGTCATCATCACAATATTAAACGATAAACTTGCATATTTTAGGTGTTAGTCGTATTGTGCAGGCATATTTTCTTTAACTAGGTTCTTGAGCAAATGAAGAAATAGATTTTTAATGATTTAAAAACCTCCTTACTGTAGTAACATACATCTAAAATATGGTAATCTTTTTAGCAAGTTTGAATAATTTGACATTTTTAAATAGTTTATTAAGATTTTATTAAAAAATAATAGTAATAGCTTAGTATTAAAAAACACACACAACACCTTATGTCTGATGTAAACACATATATGTCAACATACATACAGTCTGCCCTCCTTTTTTTATACTGAAGGAGGTGCCATTATTAGGCCACACCAGGTAAATTTAGAAATTGTAACTACAACACTTTCCTTTTTTTATTTGATTGTGCATGTCAGTTCAACAGAACTTGAAAAGTTCACTCAAAATTTTTTCAATTTTTGCACAGATTTTTTTAAGCATAGTATTTATTTACTAAAGTGGGGCTTGCCACCAAAACCAACATGGTTTATTAGATGGAAAAGCATTTGTCCACCAACGTTCAAAATATACACTGCAGCCCCACTGCCAACACTGTCCCACCCCATCCTTTTTATTTTACTCTTTCCCAATCTTGTTGATTACATTTTAACTGTCTGAAAAATGAAGACATAGGAAACATCTTACCTCAGCATGACATTCTTGCCATCACTTCTTGCGCAACGAACCTGCCGTGTCTGGTGGCCCACTTCTAGTTCCCACGACACTGGGTATTTAATGTGCACTTGTGCGTGATGGTGGTGGCTGTGATGAGAGTGGTGGTGAGAAGCCACTGTTTGCATTGTGATTGTGTTGTTCTCACTGGAGCTTGTGCTAAAATCCACTGTGGTCCTCCCGGTTAAAAGGGCATCTTTTTGATGGGGCAGTCGGCACTGACTCCAAGCCCCCACTTTAAGGCTGTACTGGTACTCGCTCTCTGCAACGGGGCATTTAGCAGAGTTAGTACAAGTCCTGGTCTCAGTTAGGTTTGGGCAATCTGCCCCTCCATACATTGGTGCGGCCAGGACATGTCTAGTCCGATGCTGCAAACCAGCACCGCAAGTTTTGCTGCAACCTGACCAAGAGGTAAAGTCTGAAACCACACAGTCCTGAGGGCAGGGAATCAGGCATGCCTGCTCCATAGGTGGTTTCTGGGAAAAGAATTCACAAATCCTTGAGCTGACTGTGCTTCGATTTGAAGTGCGGACACAGTGGATGTGGCGCTTCTGAATGCCGTGCTGAGCTGTGATGCATTCGGTTGTCTTCTGCTTGAGCTCGTTGGAAAAGAAAGGGACAAGAACACAGCCTCCCCAATCAGAAATCTCCCATTCAAAGAGATCTTGGTGCCAGTCACAGACCTTAAAGCATTGCCTTATGCTTTCTGGCTTGTCCATATGCTGGCAATGTGAGTGATGGGTTGTCCAACCCTCCATGTGGACACACCATATCGTCCTTGTCTGAACCCCACCAGAACCACACTCCTCCCCGATGCACTGACCCCACTGGCCTGGAACAAGGAAGACACACAGAGATTTTCATTTTCATTAAAAATAATAATAATAATAAATTGTGCCTTAAAGAGTAAAAAAAGCAATGATTTAAATTGCAGCTATTTGAAAGCTTGCAATCAAGCACAATTCAAAGCCATTCACTTAACCTCTATGATTGCTTTATTCATGAACTGAGGAAGAGCTGAACAAAGAAACACAAGGTAATCAAACTAGTAGCAGACATCAATACAGAAAATAAAAGGTCAGTTTCTGGTTCACAAGGACTTGATTCATTTGATCAATATTTTGGGCTTTTAATGCTGAAGGGATGCATTACTCAAGTGACATTGTGACAGATGCTCAGCATTTGCTGAAAAAACCATGAACACATTAAACATTTTTTAATTACAAAGAATTCAGTTGTAAATTAAATTAAACTTTGTCTATGAATTGTTGCTTTCCTGAACTTTTAATGCCTCAGTAGATTTACTTCAAAGCAGACAAGAAATCGCAAAACTAAGGACAAGAACTTCCTATAAAGGGGTGGTTTCCTTTTAGCGGACATATGGACATGACACGATAGCTGATAACTGATGAAATATTTAGTTGGCAGAAAGTTCAGAAACTCGTTTCATTTCACAGTGAATTGTTCAGCTTGAAAAGCATCTCTTTTTTTGTTTTTATACAAAGCACTTTAAAAGTAAATAAAAGGTTTTTAGAAATATTTCAAGGACTATTAATCAAACTCTATTGATTTTCATCAAAACTGCGCAAACTTCTCTGGCATTTTCCTGTCGTCAGAGTCTTTAGTCACAAACACTTTGAGGTTTCAAGCTATTTCAGTGCACAATAATTAAATCATGTTGACAGAAAGAATCCATAGCTTCAGTTGGAAAATAAATCTCACCGACTAAAAACTTTTTTTTTTACCTGGAAAAAGGAAGTTTATATAATGTGATGTATATTTACTGTGTAAAGCAAAGACCCAAGGAGCAAGACCTGGTGGATATTGATATCTATGAAAACCCCATCAGAGCTGAAAATGGTTTGAATTGACTTCCATTTCTCTAACAGTCAATGCCTGAAAAGTCTTCTTGAACTGTTGTCTTTGCACAAAAAAATAAAAAATAAATACAGAACCCTGTCTCTAACTTTAAACTTATCTTTATCCTTATGTTCTCTTAAAGGTGAGGAGCTGGTTAGTTTGAACTTGAAACACTTTATTTGATGGTATTGGCAGATTGAGGATGTTACTGGACCACTGTTGATTTATAGGAGTGAAATGTTGGGTGGCAGCTGGTTGGACAAGTGGCCAGCAGGAGACAGACTGTAGAGTATTAAGCTCAACATTGGCATGCAATAAAATTAGCTGCTCACGTTTTGACAATTGCTGACTTGTTGCACCAATAAATTAGACTTTGTCTGTATAAAGGAAAGACTTTATGCACCACTCAGTATTGCAACTGAGCTAAAGAAGTCTGTTGTGCAGTATTGTTGTGGTAGTGTCATAGACTTTAGCTGTTGTGCAACCTAAAATGCTCATTCTAATAATTTTCAGTCATAGCTTCATTATGACCTGGGATAGCAACTTTATTTTTAAACCTTTCCCATTTATCTGTATGCTGATGTGGTTGTGGTGAAACACAGCTGCACTTGCAATCACCACTTCATGGCATCAGCTTTTTTGTGATGGGAGTCCAGGCGCCTAATTTTCCAAATGCAGCAAATAGTGAAAAGTAGAATGTGGGTTGAGATGGAACAAAATTGCTGACACCTTTTTGTGAAAAGTTCCATCAGCCTTGAACAAGAGCTTACATTGTGCTACTTACATGAGCTGACCACAAAAATGTATCTGTCAGAATGGAAACTACAAAACTTGGGTTTACACCCACACCCAAGCTTAGCTATGTTTGCATGACTTTAAAAGTCAAACATCAGAAGATATTACATTTTCTAAGCAAAATGTTCACGTTCTTTAAAATGTCTAAAAAAATCTAACTAAAGTTAGTGTAAAAGCACTCAAATAAATTTTCCTGTAAAGTTTTCAATCTTTTTTATATTATTTTTTTATTCAGTAACGCTTTTACTAAATAGATCTGTTCAATGATCATTCACAAAAGACCAGTTGAATTCAAATGTCCATTTTGTAGATCAGCTTCACTGACTTAACCTGCCCTCAAATCAGGAATAAAATATCTAAATTTTTATTACATCACAAAAATAAAAAAAATAAATAAACAATTCTGGGTTCATAAAATGCATAACTCACTTTTTAAAACTGTCAAAAAATATTTAATTTAGCTGTTTAACATTTTTTTATGTTTGAAATAAGCAAATATGTCTTAGACAAAAAACAAGATCAACGTGCTGATTTAATGTAGTTCTATACGTCAGTCATGTTGCTTTCTCGGCCAGTTATTTTTCAGCGTGCTGCGAAAAAGATAATTTGATTCATTTCTTCTAATTGGAATTAAATTGGTGTAATAATGAGATCCTACTGCTTCCTAAATTG
>JAVKLF010000132.1:4927334-4938893 GCA_034783495.1 Millerichthys robustus
CAATATTCAAAATAAAGGCCTAGGATTCGTCGAAGGAATGCATATCACCCACTGCCCACTGAGATGGAACACAGAGGCATTTTGGTCAAACATTAAAAATTATTATATTGGAAATTTAATGCAGTGTTGTAAAATCTTGCAAAGTGAAAAGCGGATATGTTTGCCACACTTTGTTTATCCATCCATCCATTCCATCCATTCCATCCATCCAGCCATTATCTTTTACCCGCTTCTTCCTTTTCAGGGTCACGGGGGTCACTGGTGCCCATATCCATCTGTCACAGTGCGAGGGGCGGGGTACACCCTGGACAGGTCGCAAGTCACTTTGTTTATATTTTAGAGACTAAAATACAACATTTAACATTAACATTTCTATTTGTCAACCTTTTTTTTTTTCAAAAATATTAAAATATAAACAAAGTGAATAAAAAAAAGTTCACTGAACACACAGCAGCAGGTTCCTGTAGAGGGAAAAATAACCTGTTCCTTCCCGTCATCAGAAAAGTTTTTTTGTTTTCCCCTGACGTCGGGGTTTGCCACTAAACACAAGCTGGGAGAACTTGGCAGTGAGCCAGGTTGACAGGTTAAAGAGTGTGACTGTCCACACAGAGAAGCTCGTTGAAAAATGACAGTTTGGCCGACGCTCGCTCCAAATCTCACGGGCCCAGAGTTAAACCGGAGTGGTCCTCTCAGATTGTTGGAAGCGGTCCAGATTAATTAAATGCCATGTTCAGTGGAAACAAAAAAGCTGACTCTGGCTGCCAGCTTTTCGTTGCCCGACAGAGATGCCATCATGACTGGGTGCATATCTGCAGATCTTGGAGCGCAGGTGGACTGCATGATTTATCAGGAAGTATTTTTGAAGCCTACCTGCTGAATCTGTAAACAACATTGATTAATCTGATGCACCGTTTTACAAATGGCTGCAGTTTGTGAAAATGACAGATCATTATAATAAAGGTGCAGGGGACAGGAGGGGCTGCTAATATGTATCATGGCCCCGAGATAAACTCATATGGATTCCGTACAGCATCATTGATTTCCCATGCATCAAGAGAACCAGCAGCGCTTTGGTGAACAATGCAGAAACTTGTGCTGGGGAGAGGCTGAGGAGAACAGTGTTGAAAAAGACATCTAGGAACAAACCACAGCTACCGGGACAAACACAGCACGCAAACCTTTTGTGATTAAACAGAAACAGCTTCGCTTTTTGTGGTTTATAGCATCGGCTTTTTGACAAACGTCAAGCCCGCTGTGCCTTTGCTGAGCTCTCTTCTCTGCATATCAACTCCTTAATCTTTGAATGTGGCATTTTAATACTCCGTGGTGTTGAAGCACAAACTCATAACACCTTTTGCAAAGATGGAAGCGCTCCTGTTCTGGGTGCCTCCTCTGTGCTATGGTGAAATCATGTGTTTTGGAAGTGTTGCCGTTTTTATATATTTTTACCTTTCATAGAAAATGTAGAACATAAGCTTCAGTGCAGATATCTTGAATGCAGTGGAAGAAAATGAATTAAAGAGACCTATATTGTAAGTACAATGTATCTCATATTAAACTGAGCTATGGAGCCTGAGAAGTAGGGCAGTGCCGTTTCCCTTGCATGCAGCCAAATGAGCTGTAATTGCCTGGGGAGCTGAAAATCAAACTCTGGGGTACAGACAGGAAGGAAAAGCTCATTCAGTACTCTGATCAGCAGCGATGAGTGGCAGGTCATTGTTAACATTCAGAAAACAAACAACTCCTGCATAAGGAGGCTCAATGCTCAGCAGGCCCAGACAATGAGATGGAAATCACCAGGGACCAACAACATGAGCATGAAGGAGAAACTTAGCAAGAGGCAAGGGATTTGAGATCCTTTTAATGGCATTACTTTGCTTTGTAAAAACAAATTTAAAAGATGATCATAAAGGAGGTTGTACTGTATTGTAAAAAAATAAATAAATAATGTAGGTTTTTAAAAATCTGAGTGTAAAACTGAACACTAAAATCAGTTAATTACACTAAAGAAATGCATAAAAGATAAATAGTTTATTTATTTTTATATATTTTGGTCAATATTTTAACGAGCACACGCACAAACAAGTTCTTCTTTGGGGGATTTCGAAAAATGTTTAAAAATTCAAAACTGGAGACATATCAGGCATATTTTGGGGCAGTTTTGAACCCATTGGTTTGGTTGTTGTTTTTTGGTATTGCTGAAATCATGTCAAATCTTTCAGTTTAATAGGTTCATGTTGGTAATACTTCTGACAATTTAGATATTTTATAACAGTTAATCTTGTACGGGCAGCAATACAGACCCAAAGTCAGATAAATACGTGCAAATACTAGCTGAGATGTTTTCAAGGTCCTACTTTCATTAGATTGTGCACCATTTATTCTCCAAATATCTTTAGTTACTATGACAAATAACTTAGAGTTAAATGTAATCCATCCTCAGCAGTTGTTTTTAAAAGACTATATTTTAGCATTTATTTGTGAAATTATATTGTTAAACTTTGTGATGAGGATTCAGAAAATGTATTTTTTCTCATAACGTTTAAGTCAGGGTCCTATTTGTCTGCATGAATACATGAGGGTTGTTACCTTTCTGGAGGTCTTATGTGATGTTTTGAGGTCTTAACCCGACCACCACCTTCCCTTTTAACTACCATTTTCTAACTGTTTCAAAGTCTCAAGAAAACACTTTGCTCTCTTCTTATGGCCTTCTTCTGCCTTTAAAGCATGAATTATTTCCACATTCAGGGTGGCTGTTTGGAGGAGTTAATGGCTGCTGATTGTAGGAACAAGGTTTGAGCTGTCAGAGGATATAAGGCTTATAATTTGCATACAAAAGTCTCATAAGAGACACTGGCAAAGCCAGTCCTATGAAACAGTTAACCTTCCAAAGTGCTGTCGCTTCTCAGTCAAAAAATACATAAAACATGTGCTCGTCACTTTGGTTTGCGACGTCTGTGGATAGGAGAGTATTCTTTTTAAACCCATTTTTTCTTAATGTTTTATTGTTCAATTACTTTCACTAATGTGTAAATCTGTAAATAAGACTTATAAATTGTGAGAATTTTCATAATTTGAACCTAAAAAGCTAGGGTTAGGGTTAGTGATTAGGATCACCCAAATATGAGCGTAGTGGTGAGGTGAGTAACAGGACCCAAAAGACAGACTTTGGAGGTGGGATAAGAAGCACATCCAAAGATTGTTTTCATAAATAAAAGGTCTTATAATGAAGGGGGAAAACAGTCCAATTCACATAGACTGATTGGAGAACCAGGAACCAGTTGTGTAGGTTGTAGTGGGAACTGAAATGTGAAACAGGAGACCTTTTAACCAGGGAAAGGTAATTGCTGGAATGAGGAGCAGTGAGATAGTTAGGTAGATGAGATGCAGCTGAGAGGTGGAGGGAGAGAGAGAGAGAGATTAGGGGAATGTTGGGCAGTGAAGTTGGGAGTAAAACTAATTAAACAGAAATGCACCTAATGTGGGAAATCTCCAAGCAAAACAACAGGAATATAAATAAGAAAACAACTTAAACTACAATCATTACAGGAAGACTTGCAGACAGTTTCTTTGCTGGTTGCTGTCCAAATACTCAGTGAAACCAGCTTTATTCGCACCGTGAGAAACCATTGTTCGTGGAGCTGCTGTACATTTTATAAACACAGACAGAATATTAGCAGAATAAGCACTACAAGAATGATTCACTGTAAGCTGAATCAATTTGAACAGTGCTGTCAGTGAGGAAAACTTTTTGGCAGTAAGCCTCAGACTTTTTAGACGCATTGTTCTCCCCTTAGTGCTTGTCATCTATCACTTGACTTGACATACAGGAGCGTTGGTCCTGAATGGAGGAGATCCATCATGCCCTTGTTAGCCTTTTTACTTGGACTGTTTTCTTGGGTTTTCATAGAAATGTATGCAACTTCTGACACTTTATTTTCTTAACTTTTATAACAAGCTTTCTGATAGTTTGTCTGCATTTTACCTGCCATTTATCTGGCGCTTATTGGACCTGGTACCTATGAGGAACTAGTTGTAGTGATTTGACTTCCTGCCCTTTCACAGTAAAAACCTGGTACTTTCCCGGTTCTTACCAAGTACACACCAGGTGTATTTTCATATGTACCTGGAACTCATGTATTATGTACCTGATACTTAACTAGTAAGTAACCTGTACTTAAGAGGACCAGGCTGTCTGGTGTTGTTACTTGTTTTCCTGTACATACAAAGTACAAACCTGGTATATACCTGGTATGTAAATGATACATGTTTGGTATTTGTCTTGTTCGTACTTATTCTTTAATGGGTATTTACCTGGAACATCCAGTTAACACTTACTCTGTCTATGCCTGGTAAGTTTCTGGTACATATTACATATGTTCCTGGTAAGTACCAAATATACCAGGTAAGTACCCAGTGTGTAACAGGTACATACTGCATACATACTCCATATTTACCAGGTATGTAACAGACCATAGTATGTATTTGGTAAATATCAGAAAACTACCTGTACATTCCAAACTGTAATATGCGTTGCTACCAATATTTTATTGTATGTAAAGTTTAAAAAAACATTAAATCATAATCCCTAACAGAAATGTCAGTTATCAGAGCCAACTTTGAAAAGAACGGTAAAGTTTTCCCTCAGCCGGCCTCATCACATTTTGAGATTTTCTCTGGAATAGTTTCAGCAGGATCTTCTCTCTCACATTCTCATCTCCTCCCAGATAAATTGGCTGCCAGCCAGCTGCTCTGGATCATTCTGGTCTAAATGGAGAGAGAGACAGAATAGACGGCTTGTCAATTTGTTCCCAATATCCTGGCTCACAGTGCTCCCCGACCTGCCCACTTCAATCCTCAACACTATTAAGAGTGTCTCAATCCATGCGGAAAGGAGTGGAGCTATTAAAGCAAAGTCATGTCAAGACATCCCGCTTTAATTAATCACATACAAAAATTAAACCCCTGATATCCTGCAGCAGAGATTTCAGGTAAGAGTCATTCATTTGATGGAAAAGGGCGTCTTTTTTCAGCACAACAAATTCTGGTCCTTGGTTTAGTACGCAGTCACTTTGGCATATACATGTCACTTTTCCATTTTGTCCAAGTAAATGCTCCCTGGGCTCCTTCAGCCGTTACTTTACTCTCCTTTTGGAGACTTTATGGCCGTTAAGAGAATGGCTGCAGTGCTCAGACATGGTCTAGACAAAGAAAAATGAGTGCCATTTCACCATCAAGTGATTTAAATGTTGCCTGTGTGATTTAAAAGGCCCGTGTAATGTTTAACAAAACTGCAAAGTAAGACGAGCAATCCCCAAATAGCTTTGCTGACATTACGAGAATCAGACTTCATTTACCTTGATTTGTGTACAGCCATTTCCTTGGACAAACGGCCTGTGCCAAAAGATAAATGAGTTAATCCGAGCCATTCTCTTGTCCTTTATGGTGAATGAGGGACATAAATAATTGTGAACTTAGGGGTCATTATGTACTTAAGGTATTTAGTCCTCCTGGATGCTGAGAAAAATGAGAGAGCTTTATCTCAATTGTGGCTGATAAACACTGAGCTGTTCTTGAAAACAAGAAAAAATGCCTGAATGAATCAGTCCTGAAAAGCCGTTTGGATAACACAGCGTATCAGAGGCACTTACAGTAGCCACTTAGTGTTTGTTGATGTTTCCAATGAAGTTGGGTAATACTTCATAATTATGTGATGAAAACTCTGTCTGCTTCTCTGTCTGGAGCTTTAGTTCTGCTAACCTCTCAGTACTGCATTCTCCAAGTAAGACAGACATAAGATCAATTTTTGAAGCAAATATGTAATATTAAAAGGAAATTAAGTTGCATATAAACAGTACAAAATTGATACAGTTTCCATATAATTTACAATACAATTCTATATGCTTTAATTGTTGGTTAATAATCCTAATTGCATGGTTATGTGATGAAAATAAATTAATTTAAACAGTCTATTGACATCTCATTTCCATGTTCTTTATTCACAAGCTTTCCAATAATCCAATTCAGAATAATTTGCATGATTACTTCTGTGTGGCTTTTTATCCACCTTGCCAAAATTCAAATACTAATGAAACTTGTCCTTTGCATTTGCATATTAAAACAATCTTGTCAGTCAAACTGTGTAGGCGAAGACGGTGAGAAAAGGCAGTTCGGCTCTTGCTCATGCTGGTTAGCTAAGCCCAGAGAGCTCCTGGTGTTACTGATGCAAAGAGCCAAAAGAATCAGATGGAATACATGGAAGACAAAAAAAGTAAGCAGCTTGTGATTTTCATTGTAACTCCTAACTTTGGATTTGGTTTCAGTTTAACCCTTATGGTAAAAAAAAACGTTTGCAGACTTGAAATGGCAATGTTCTGTGCACATATGACCATCAGCATCAGTCTAATGAGGACCGATATTTTTACATTTGTATGTTCTATATTGTAGCAATATCAGCTTTGATTTATTGCCAAAAAGCATTGTTACAATAAATAAATACTTAGCCAAACACAAATTTCTTTAGTTTTTGTGTTAAGTTTATGATCCTTTAAGCCATCTTTTGTTGCAATCTGTCCTTATTCCAGGAATACAATTTGTGTGCACACACTACTAAAGAGCCATATTTAAATAATTTTACGTTGTCTTTAATTTACAGATTCAATGCCCTTATTTTACTGGTTATTTCACAAGCACACACTCAGCAGTTTTCATTAAGACAGTAAGTAAATGATTATTATGCATATGTTAAATACACTTGTAATAATCTGGTCATTTTGTTTTTTGTATATTCTGAAAGTAGACATGATGATGCAGTTCCTGAACCTATGCTCGAAATAAGGTTTCATAAATGAATCTAAAATGCAGGAAATGATGGGATGCAAAAACAGTAATTTATTTTGGATAAATGACATTGCCGTTGAGACAGTTTTAAAATGAAACTTCTTCTGTTCTCGGTAATTCATTTCATTGAATGCACATGCAGTAGCATTATTCATAAACAGGTACTTTTTAACACAGTGCCTTGAATAGAGCTTGTATCAAAAGGTTTTGATAATGAATTTTTCTTTGTTGGTTAATGCAATGTAACATTTATAATACATTTGGAAAAACATCAGATGCATGTGGTTGTGTTGCTATCCTCTATTTTAGATCGTTGCCTTTGACAAACTCCAGTTTGTGCATCAGACTTGTCTATTGTAATCACATTAGTCCCCAATTGTTTTTATTTTGTTTGCTTTCTGCCGATTGATGTTGTGCCCAGGAGACACTTGTAATTGGCCTGTCAATAGCACCAATACAAAAAAGCCAGTTCACATTTACCTCAAACTTTCACACGTTTCCAGCAAACACTTTAAAGCCATTATCTCCCTTGTATATAAATGGAAATTATTGGACCCAACGGACAACAAACGACCGCCACAACAAAAGGGCTGTTCTCTCCATGTGGAACATTTTCATCATGACTTCTTAGTAATAAATTGCTGCCTCACAAATGAGGTGATCAGACCTAATGAGTACCTAAATTTGAGTGGCCATTCACATGAAACTGTGTTTATAGAGTGAAAATAATTGACTGTGAGAGTGTAATCTGTGGGCAAATTCATCTGTGTAATGGCGCACGTTTTTCCACTAGATGGCCCATGCACCCAGCTGTGCTGCCTCTTTAGGAGTCATGTTTCATTAGCACTTGATTTGATTACTTCTTATTTTTTAGTTGTTTTTTTCACCCACTTGAAAAAGATTCATGACACTAATGTTTTCAAAAAGTCCATATTTCTGTTCAAAAACTGATGAAAGTGAAATCTAAAAAGCCATTGTAGTTTTTTTTTGCACTTTCACCTGTTTGTTTAGTTTATTTTACAGTAGATTGAATACATTTCCCAATGCTCTAAAAAGTTTGAAAGCAGTTACAAGTTGGAGTTGAAGCTATAAGTTATGAGTCATATATCATTAATTTTATTATATAAAGTTGGCATACAAGTAGAATTATATGCAAATCCTGCATGTGGGAAACACCTTTGAAACTGCTCCATGAAGGAGAACATCACAAACTGTATAGATAGCCAGAAATAGCCCAAGTCGTTTAAAAACAACCCTACCGTCATATGCACGGTACAGTACAATATGTTCTCCTTATTTGAGGAAGTGGTTTGTTCACCACTCTGTCACATGCAATCCTCTTCTAACACTTAAAACTGAAAACATTTTTGCTTGTCATTATCTGCTCTAAAGCAGAATAGATGACAACAGCTTGTGCAGCGACCAGAATCCGACTCCGTGGAGAGTGGGAGATGGTGGTCACTATCTCGTGTTTGACACAAACTCTTCTCTTTGCAATGATGGATTTCCTTTCTAAGCCATCTCATAAACATCTCTCTCCCTGCTGCAGGATAACCCGTGGGCGTGGGCTCTAGTTCACAATATTACAACATTTCTATAGTTTCTATAGGTTTTTCTGGTGTGGGGTTTACCCACAGTGGTCCACGTGGGAATACTAGGTGTCATAGGACTGCTCAGCCTTGACATGGCTCCAAGGCACAAGCTTAGAAGTACGGGTAGATCTGGTGCCATTTTCTCTTGGTGATTTATGAGCTCCACACAATAATAAAATCTCACAGAGTTTAAATTTTTCTCTAAAGGAAACAGTAGACAGCTAAATGAGTGAGAAACAGAGGTTGGATGGGTGGAGGGTGTTTTGTCCTAAGCCCAAAAGTCCTCAACCAGAGGGCAGGGCGTGAATGGGAGATGGTGCAGGTGGTGTGTGTGTGGGCTGTCCGGCCTTCATCCTGGCTGGGTCAGCTTACCTTTCTGTCCCCACACACTGACCCCTTAATATGGGCCATATCTCCTCTTCTTTCACTCTGGCTTTTATGGCCCCATGTAAATCTCTCTCCGGTAACACAAGCTTGTCAGCCCTCCTCTAGACCTTTTCTTTTCAACACATTTATCCTCACAGAGAATTCAAAGAGGCACTGCGGCAGGGAGGTGGTATGTGGGCTTATTCGACTTGAAATAGATTGAAAAAGACTGGGGGGGATGATCAAAAAGGAGAAAGTCCGTAGCGAAACCTTAGACATGGGAACGCCGGACACTCGAGTGGGCAAGAAAGCTCCACTCAGATGAAAGGCAGTCGTCCATCAATAAGTCATTACAGCAGACATGTAGATCCAGAAAAAGAGAGCACTGATGATCACAGTCGTCCCCAATTCAAGTGTAAGTGCACATGAAGGGAGATTGCAAGGTGAGAGTGATCTTTGCAGTGGAATTAATAAAAGATTGCCCAAAAAATAAGTCAAATGAGGAAGTGATGAGCACCATCTGGTGGATTTTGTTTTTTATGGTCTTAACTGCCCTTATTTCACTTTCTGCTTGATGAGGAAAATCCTCTTGTAATAACTGCAACAGAGGAAAGTCTGTGCAAGAAGGTCACTAACAGCTCTGATAGGATTCAATTTTACAACAAGAGGACTAGTAATAAACTACCCCCTAGGGTTTTATGTCAACTTTACTTCTCCAGCATTATATGCTCTGAAAAGAGAGATCATGGATGAATAAACAAACAAAAACACAGCTTCCATCAGAGCCTTCTCCAGCTGGCAAATGAAAACAAGGTTTGTTAAAGTGGGAGTTAGCGTGACCTTTTTCAAAAAATGTGAAGCTTCCACTTCAACCACTTAGAATTTTACCACAGGTGGTCCAACCGCGTATTTCTGACCCTGATCTGTCTTAGTTAACTAGTAAGAGAAATAATAGACTCACGGGGGTCACACTAGCACTTCTTCATGTTGCTAACATCAAATGTTGAAACCAGGAAGCTTCTGTAGGGGAAGCGTATAACAAAATTTACTGGGCAATAAATTTTGCCACTTTGAGCTCAGTGACAGCACAATGTTGGGTTTCATGCCATAAAATCTGTGTGCTGGGAGAGTAAAACCACAGCAGAGGCGAGGCTTTTCCAACCAATCAAACATATTTCATAATGTGTCCTAATACAATTTTTATTCTCCCAACTATTTCAGTAATAATGTGCAATTTCAACCTCAGGATGCTTTAATAATTTAAATTGGGTTGTAGCCGCAGAGTTTTGTTGAAATCACACTTTCCAAATTGCTCTGTATTTTCTTGGTGTAGCTGCTGAAAGGTGTAACGCATCACTTTAAGATTGCGTCTTCACTCACTCGACCTGTGTGCCGAATCTTAATCACCTGACAGACTTTAGCTCTAAGCCGAGTAATGATTTAGAATTGCTCTGTTGCAATTATTGTTTAAAGAACGAGGATAAGACAAAGTCCTTGCACAAATGTTTACCCTTTTCAACCATTACTCTTGGGTCACTTTACCCTCTTACAATTGGACCTCAGTGACTCTGTGCTTTTTGGTGTTTTAATGAGCTGGAATTCACTGAACAAACACTGAGTCAAACAGGAGGTCACACAGTTCCATTTGCCCTCGTTTCACTCAAGGATTGTCTTTGTTTGTTTGTGTAAAGGGTCCTTAACACAGTATTTGACACAGAAACATATCTGCCTAAATCTGAATTAGGGTTCTTAATTAAGTCAAGGGTCCAAAGCTTTCTAGTTATAATTGGGATTCCACCATAACTGGTGATGAGAAGCACCTTATCTTAAACAAGTGGTGAATAACTTATATATTTATATGGTTTTACCAAAAGCTACTTTCATAGAATTTGTTTGTTTCACATACATTTGGAGTTGGGTATTTCTCCTCAACATTTTGACAGGCAGGCAGGAGGACCGATCACACCGCCAGTCTTCCGATACCAGCTCTGCCTCTTGAGCTTCATCCTGTCATGTACAGTCGTGTTCAGTCTGCTCAGTGACTGACATTTTACCTGTGCTGATGAACTAAATAGAACTGGTTTACCACTTTATTGAGAATAAAACACTCTGATGTGTTTTTGCAACACAAATAGTGAGCATAAAACATTTCAAACAAAACAGCAGTGGTTTATTTGGGTTGTGCCAAAATCTATTACAAATAGTAAAATTGCAAATACTGTAGTGTTACTGTGGTGTCATTTGCAATGTCATGCCACAAATGTTCTGATTCTTAGACTGTATTTATAGTTTGATGCTTGGTCTCATTTGCAAAAGAGTTCTTGACCTAAATGAAACTTCCTAAATAAATACATTTGTCCTAAATAGAAAATTCACGTGTAGAAAAGTTTTCTGCATGGAGGTAATATCTGCTGTTTTAGGTGGTAGTAAAATAATCAAAGTGATTTTGCAATTTTCATAATTAGGCCAAGTCAGAGAATGAAACACAAACTGGATAAAGCTTTTTCATCCCCACTGGACAGGACTTTGGCTGAGTGTGTTAAGAGATGCATCATGAGTGACTGACAGTAGGACAACACTGTAGCTGGTCTTTTCCTGCCTAGTGGGCAGCTAATGGTGCAGAGAGCTCTTCCCATCGGGAGAGACAAACACTGAGGTCCTGCTATGATGCCAGATGTGCTGTCAGCTCTGTATTGTCAGCAGCAACAAAGCACACACACACATACACACACAGACACACACACACACACACACACACACA
>JAVKLF010000132.1:4953008-4990954 GCA_034783495.1 Millerichthys robustus
GGAGTCTTGAGTCTGAAGGACAACACACACAGGATTAATCCAACTACTGTGATAAGCTTTAGCACATACTTAGCACTCTCATTTATATCCTGTAGATGCTCATTGTTACATTATGAAGAACAGAATGATTTGATATTACATTAAAATATTGAGGTTCTTGCTTTTATTTTTTGGTTTACATTCTGAAATCTGTTGCAAATCAAACTGTAAAGAAAGTAAAAGACACCCTCCAGGGGATTTTGGACATCAACTAATAGTTTTTTTTTTTTGTTTGCTTTTGTGAAGTGCATGAGTTCAGATCATGTGATTAAAAGAGCACAACAGAGGTCACAGCGAAAATGTTTTCCTTTTTTTAAGTGAATATGAAGCAATGGTCACAAATGCTCAGCGCTTCAAAGTAAGTCGAACCACAGAAACAGAGTTTTCATCCCATCTTTTAATAGCAGTAGGAATGTTTATCATTCAGCCACAATGACAAGCTTTTACTCCAGACTTCCCCATTTTGCTAAACACCTTCAAAAACACCACAGATCACTACTAATGCTTTCCAACTGAGCTGTGAACTGTGGCGAAGCCATTTGAGATCTACTGCGTCTCTAACAGCTTAAACGCATACCTCCATGCTCCCTGCTCATACTGAGAATCAAACTCTTGACGTATGTCTGATCTAGAAACTAGCAGTATCTGTTTCTGGTGCGAAGCAGATGGATATAAATATTCACGCTCTCTCTTTAGCACAAGTGCGGCGTATCGGGATAATCGATGATGCAAATCGACTCTGTGAATCAATCATTGCTCTCATATATCAAAGACAGAAGTAGCGTTTGCATGCCACATGGAGGATATTAGGTTTCACACACGCATTTCCTTGTGTGCGAGGAACGATGGGAGTTTCACAGGGGGGCCTGCCATCACTTCTTTAACTGAAGTCAGAGAGCTGCGGTGGAAGTCCCGAGAGTGTGAACGTTGCCCACATTGAGGCTGAAACGCTTTGTGACAGAAACCTCGTGTTACTGGACGTGTGGCTCTCTTTAAATCCACTGGGGGACTCATTTAGCACTTGGGAGCACAGGCATAACAACCGCTGAGAAGTGACAGAGTGCGGATAAAGGTGAGAGCAGAATGGGGCCTCCACTGATGAAAACTGTCATCAGACCCAGTTAAAAAGTGATTTGTATAGAAAAATGCACGGCTGGGATGAGACCTCAAGTGACTGGTATAATATCCACCTTCAGCTTAGGGAGGGGAGTGCCATTGTAAGGTTGGGGAGCTGACATGAAAAGCCAGGTTTTTTTTCTTGAATTGCTCTCATTTGGGCAAATATTTTATTTTTAGGGGCTTTATGGTGTCTCTTTATTCCAGCAGCTACAGAACACGAATGGACGATTGTGGTTTTGCGTGTGTTAGCAGAATAACTCGCCACAGAACAGATTCTAATAAAAGCTTGAAAAATTAATCAATGGGTGTAAATCTACATCTGATTAACTTTAAGAGTTAATCCAAATTAAGATGGCTGTCATGGCTGGTTTAGATCAGCTTACAGAAAATCATCTATAACTCTCTTTCACAGGCATAAAACTAAAAGTTGGTGTGGTAATAGCTGAGACTGATTCCAGACTCCATCTTGAAGCATCATTTACAAGGTTTGACCAAAACAGCTGCAACTCTCTTCATATTTATCACAAGTTGATTTTTGTTTCAATCTCTCCCATGAAATGCACTAGGTCTTCAACGCAATTGTGTTATTGTTTAAGTATTTAAATAAAAAGATTAGACGTTTTTACTGTATTTTTTATATATAGCTATATAATGATAAAATCAAAAATAAAAAGACACATTTGATTGGTTGAATAAGTGGGAGATAAAGTCATCGCTAGAAAAATAATCAGTTGAAATAACCCAAGCATCTAGCAGTTGGTTTGATATTTGAATCGGTCCGTTATGTCTCTGCAGACACAGTTTCACACAGTTCCGCCCCTGCCACCGGCAAAGAGGTTTTGGTTTTATAGTGAAGCCGTTTTTGGAGTGCGCCACCCCGCCCCTCCTCCTCTTCCTCCTCCCAGAGGGGGAGGGGGAGTGGTCCCCCCCCCCAGCAGAAGCTACTTATGGAGAAAGTCGCGCGCACGCAGCCACCACTGATCAATCCGCTCCAGGCACGAACAGACGCACATGCTCAGCGACTGAGTAGCTCTGAGCGGTAAACATGGAGGTGAGTGTTGTTGTTTCTGATGGGACAGCTGTGGCAGTTGTTGCCTGATGCTGTTTACTGTAAACAAACCGGAGGAGTTGGTTCCCCACCTGCTCATTGTGCAAACCCGTTTTTCATTCTCATGTTTAGACATTTCAGAGTTGAAAACTTTAGTTTTCCAACCAGCGCGTGGTAGCCTATTTAAAAAGCTTATTTTCCTCTCAGCTGTTTTTCCTCATGTTAATTTCTTATTTTTTGTTTGCTTTCAGTACGACTTTCCATTCGACACAGTCCTGTTCTTTGAAAACAGCACTGACAACTTCTCAGAGGGGTCCGGAGACTTCGATCTGAATAATTTTCAGGAGGCATGTAGCAGGGACACCAACAGCGACTTCAACAAAATCTTCCACCCCACGGTTTATGGATTAATCTTCATTCTGGGGATGGTTGGAAATGGATTGGTTGTTCTGGTCATGGGCTACCAGAAGAAGGTCAAGACGATGACGGACAAATACCGCCTCCATCTCTCAGTTGCTGACCTCCTGTTTGTCCTCACGCTGCCCTTCTGGGCTGTGGATGCAGCAAAATCCTGGTACTTCGGACACTTCCTCTGCGTGTCTGTGCACATGATCTACACGATCAACCTGTACAGCAGCGTCTTGATCCTGGCCTTCATCAGCTTGGACAGATACTTAGCGATTGTTCACGCCACTGACAGCCAAACCACGAGGAAGCTGCTGGCGAACAAAGTGGTGTATGTGGGCGTGTGGCTGCCTGCTGCCATCCTGACTGTGCCTGACTTTCTGTTTGCTCAGGTCCAGAATGTAAGCTCCTCGAAATTCCCCATCACCGATAGCAGCACCGGGACAGCCGACCTCAGGCCTATCTGCCAGCGTATCTACCCAGAGGCAAACAGTCTTGTATGGACAGTTGTTTTCCGTTTCCAGCACATCCTGGTGGGCTTCGTTCTGCCTGGCCTGGTCATCCTCATCTGCTACTGCATCATCATCTCCAAGCTGTCCCGAGGTGCCAAGGGCCAGGCGCTGAAGAGGAGAGCGCTGAAGACTACAGTCATCCTGATTGTCTGTTTTTTCGGTTGCTGGCTGCCCTACTGCGCTGGTATCTTCTTGGACACCCTCATGATGCTGAATGTGGTCCCCATCACCTGTGAGCTGCAGCAAGCGGTGGACAAGTGGATTTCTGTCACGGAGGCGCTGGCTTACTTTCACTGCTGCTTGAACCCCATCCTGTATGCCTTCCTGGGGGTGAAGTTTAAGAAAACAGCCAGGAGTACACTGACCCTCAACAGCAGCAAATCAAGCCAGAAAGTGACTCTTATGACCAAAAAGCGAGGTCCAATTTCATCTGTGTCCACAGAGTCCGAGTCTTCAAGTGTTCTGTCAAGTTAACTCCGTTGATTTCAGAGACTATGTTTTCTCAGGAGAGAAAAAAGCTAACTTTTAATTTCAAGTATCTTACTACATTTTGTACATTTGTAAAAACAAAAAAGGGGGGTTATACTTATTTTTATTTGTATGCTTGATATTTGTGTGTGTGTGTTTTGTGATTGTTTTTCTACAATTTTCTGTAGTTTTTTTTTTGCTCCTCAAATACATTTGTGCCCTCAGGCTGTGCCTCATTTCCATCCAGTCAAATTCACAATTAAGAGTCATTATTTGTTATTACTTTTCCCACTCAGAGCTGTTACATGCTGTTCTTTGCTGTTTTCATTGGTGCTTTTGGAAACCCTGTTCATAGTTTGTAGCATTTGTATGTTTGCTCTAAAGTTGTATTTTTATGCTAAAGCTATTATTTATTGTTGCCATTCATACTGTAAAATAAAGAAAGTGTGAGTTGCTTTTTTTTACTCTTTTAAATTTATTTTATATTGTAAAATAAAAGTCTTGTTCTTTCCATAAATACTCTGGTGAGCTTTTTTTCTAAACAGGAGTGAGTGTGTCCTGAGCATTAGTGGGGGGTTGAGAGTCCCCTAACAAATGTCACCACCTGAACTGGACTAAAAGGCAGGACGGCTGAAGCAGACAGACCCTGTAATTGAAGGGACATCTGTGCACTCTACATCTTAAGCAGCCATAACACAAAAGCTGAAATTTTCACTTTAAATTAGTGTCCATATGGCTACTTAACAAAGACATTAGCATGTTAAGTTCCCCTTTGACTTATTTCTTTCTTTCCACTTTGCAAGATATACTGCCTGTTTTATGTTTGGCTTGTAAACAAGTAAAACCCTTATTCAGTCCTATAAAAAGGTCAATTTAGGCATTGACTAATTCACAAAAACAGAATTATTCAGTATGCAGAAGATGCAAATAGACAGGCATTGTCTTTCATGAAGATTCATGCAATAAATCATTTGTAAAGAATCCGTTGGAACAAGATAGAGACACGATAAGGCCTACAAATAACACGTTTTGAACAATTCCCACATCAATCTTTCTGTATGCTCTTTTTTCTGTTACATGCTATAGATTTAATCTGGGATGAGCTGGTGACAGAGAGATGTTGAAGTTGGAGACCAAAGGGAGCAGACAACAATAGATGTCAAGGAGAATGAAGCCATCAAGTGACCTTCGTAAAATACAGCGTTGGCTTTCATTCAAAGCTCCAGTGGAGATACATTTCCATGTCACTGCATGTAAAAAAGGGTGAATTGCTCCCATTAAGTCAAAAGGTTAATGCCTGTTTTGGGGTGCTGTTCTCACTATGTAACAGGATAAAACAAAAGGCACTTTTTTTAGCTTGGAAATGTTCTGAATGACCCCAAATTAACATAAAAACCTCATTATCTCATCATCCTCATGTGCAGGAGGATATTCTTAGTTCAGACTTTATATGCTTTTAACCCACTTTCATCATTCTTAATGAATTAGGAAACATTTTCCTTCTGTGTTTAACAAAAAAAAAAGTTAACAGTCAAAATTAATCCTGAACCTGCTGACGGGTGTTGAAGTTTACCAAATGTTCAGTACAGCTTTTTTTTTTGGAAAACATTTTGGCCTTTTTTCAATACACTGAGCATCATCATGATAAAATAAATAACTGCATGAATGCTGTTTCTTTCCAAGCTCGCTCAGATGCCCACTGGACTGCATAAATTTTAAATACCCAGCCCCGTCAGAAATTCACTCTTGGGTGCACAAGGGTTCCCTTTCATTCATTATTAAAACCTTTATTCTCGCTGTGTGATGGAAAACTATAATATTCAACAGCATACATCTCCAGTCCTTCATCTGAAAGGACATTTTTAGGAGGGTTTATCCCCAAACTAATGTTTTAAAGGCAATAGCAGATCAAAGCTTCTCATTTAATTTCCTGCATGTTAAGGGCTAAAGTTGTTCAACTGAGCAGGAAATTGATCCTAACTCATTATCTTTGTTCACCTCTAAGCTAGTTTCTGTACAGAGAATGAGCCTGTAAATGCAATGTTGAAATATGTTAAAAAAAAAAAAAAACATAGAAAAAAAATGGTTTGACAAGTTCTATTTTATTTTTAAACCCCGGATGTTTGCTACAAGTGTCAGATTAAAAGAACAACAAATGCCACAGGTTCCTTTTGTGCACTGACATGTTCTACTAAAGGTTACGTTGTTTTAAGAGAAAAGTGAGCGGCAGGAAGGCTGTTTCCTGCATCAGGAGCTCCTGCAGCCAACAGCCTGAGAAAAGCTTTGATGACACCCCCACTGAATTCTAACCACCATCACTTGCTGTGCCAGCCCATTTCTGCAAAGGTTACTGGTTACCTGCATGCACTTAGTGCACTCAACCAAAGGTATGAAAGTAATTCCACATTTTAAGAGTTCATATGGATGTAAATCAGCGCACACGTGTTGATCACTTGTTCTAACATGGGATGCATTAATTTACTGGCTTTTTAAGCTGAACATAACAATAAACATCCCTATTTGTTAAATACAATGTCTAAATAGTTGATTTTTTGACGTGTGAATGCATGTTTTGTGAAAGCCACAGTCATACCTTAAACCACATTTAAACAAATAAAGAATCCTAAAATGAGACCATAAGATGAATAATAAGTGATTTAGGTTCCTAAAATGCTTGGGACATGCATTTCCTACAAATACAAAAACTGAAGATATTTTTTTCAATATTTAAGAAATTTGGTATAACGATCCACTTGATAACACCCCTCTTGTCACAAAACTGCCATACATTATTATTGTTGTTGTTGTTAGTAGTAGTAGTAGCTATTAGTAGTAGTAGAAGTAGCAGTAGTAGGTCTAGTTGTTGTTGTTGCCAATAGAAGCTTGCTGCTTTAAAAGACACTACTGTTTTTGCACATATTTGTAAACAGCCATCATAGTTGTATGACAATTAACTTTATTTTATTACATTTGTCATTCATACCACTATTTGCACTTTACTCAGATACATACATTAGCTCGTGTGCTATTTGGAAAGTTTCCAATGTTTTCAGAATGCATTAATGGATTTATTTCTTGTAAAACAAATAAACATATTGCCCTTATACGCAGTCATAAGGATAGTACAACAATATAGGAAAAGTGGAACTGTAGCCTATTTGTGCAAAAACAGGGTAGACAATGCTAGAATGATTTAGAGCTCTGGAAAGAACAGCAGGAATAAATAACAATAAATACGAGACACGACCTAAGTCAAAATCCCCCTCACACACACGCACGCACAAACTTACTTAGTTGTTTGCAGTAAGTTTTTTTTTTTACTCCGTCCATCTCCGTCTGCAGGACTCAAATTAACCAACCGGAACTACAGTCTGTGATGCGTTTCCAGCCGGAATGTCAAGCATCCGGTATTTCGTGCTCGGTCAAAACAGGTCTTTCCTTCCTGTTGCTGTCCATGCTGTGAACAGCTGATGCGGTGGTCCATCCGGTCAGACAGTTTTTATATATACTTTCTTTAGATTTTTTTCAAACGTGTAACCTCGACATGACGAAGGAAGGAGTTCAGGGGTAAGAGCGACCCGAAGGTTGTGTTTGCAGCGACTCAAACCTGTTAGCAACACCGGGACTTTTATCGATGCTACTGCTAGCATAGCAGCTAACTTCATTGCCTTGCAGCAGATTGCATCATCTGACATCTAACTAAGATACTGCAAAGTGTTGCTCGCGTAATGATAAAACTGTAAGCGACTTGTTATTGATAAAGGTGATAAAGCAGTCAAAACGCAAACTAGTTTTCAGTGGAGACACACAGACAGTGTTTTCTGGTGCCTTATCTGAAGCAATGAACAAAACAAAACTAAAAGTGAAAAATAAATCCATGTCCTATGGAGCACAACTCAACCCTGTCTTTTTACAAACGTTATGTTTAAACTATAAAAATGTTAAGAATCCAAAGGTGTTCCAGCCTGAAAAATGTTGAAATGTATATTTCAGGTGTTCTATTAAATTTTAAGTTATACAAAAGTGAAATTAGTTTTACAAGTGCTGTATGTGGCAATGGCTTTAATTATCAACAAGATGTAAAACAACACAAAAACATTCAATGAAGATGTTAAAATCATAACACAGCAAATCATGTTGCATCATACATTGTATTTTATTACTTACTTATGGCAAATGCTGCCTCTTAACAGGAAAAACTTTGTCTTAACTGATGACATGCGAGCGCATCGTTGTACATATTTATGTTTGCTAAATCAATTCATGACTAAAATGTGTTTTATTTTTCTCAAAAAGATATGAGGCTACTATGAATTGTTTTGATTGCAACCCCAGATATCCAGGGTGGTGTCTTTTAAACTACGGTACTAGAATCACAAAATGGACATATTGGTATATGCAACATGTCACTAATAAACTTAAGCAAAGATTTTTTTTTAAACAACTATACATGTAACAAAAACCAGTCCACAAATATATCAAACAATACAGTATACTTGAAAAAACCATTGCAATTAACATTGTTAATCAAATGTTTACAAATTCTGATTCTTTTTTGCATTAAAATGTTTTTTTTTTTATTGTTCAGAGCTTATTGCTGGTGCACTTTTTTTGTGTGTTTTTTGATTTTGGAACTTTGAACAACAATTACTGTAAATGTTTTATGTTGAACTTCATTGTTGAAATGTTGAACCTTTTTAATTGTCTTTTATAATGTAGTGATATCACGAATGTTAACAGTATCATCATTGTTTTGTATTTCAATCAATCAAACCTTATTGCTTTAGAAAGATTTTCTGTGTAATTGCAGTGTACAAAGTTTAAGGGTCATCTCTGATAAAACTTTGTCACCTTCAGTTTTACGGCTGGATCTGGGAATGTCTAAAAGGAGCTAGTTAGTGCATCTCAGAGTGTTTAGATTTGTTGGGACAACAGTGCAGGTGTTGGACATGTGTCATCTTGACATACTCTAATATGTTTGGCTAATTGACCAACTGTCTTATATTTGTGGAGAAAAAATATGTTCTTGTATGCTGGTTAGACGGTAGGCTGTAGGTATTATCTGACTGCACACACTTTCAAAAAAGGTCTTGTTAGATGAACATATTAGATATCGCTTTCACATTTTTATTTTTATTCATTTTATCATTACGTCATTGTTTGTTGTTGTTGTTTCAGAAAAGTCAACTTTTGTGTAGTTGTAGCAGCTTTTGTCTTTTTAAAAACATAAATAACTAGAAGGGCTGCAAATTAGTTGTTGGATTGGCTGTGGAAAGTTCTTTGGGTAAAGAACAATTTTATTGTTTTTTATGTTGTTATACTGTCCCTGTTCAAATGAAGTTGAAATAAACACATCTTAATGGATCTGCTTCAGACTGTCTCAGCGTAGTGCAGGTTCACAGCACAGCCACAGCATCATGCACTAACAAACTGCACATAATGTTTGTGAGTTTCAGGTTGTTTGTTCAGTAGATGCAAATTCTATGCTCCGTCTAAATGCCAATGAATCCGAACATTTACTACCATTATCTTTACTGTTATTAGGAATCTGCATTAAGTTTTAGATGTTGTAGGAAACAGTGGCCTTCAGCAGTTGTTCGGCCGTGTTGTTAAATCAGTAGTATCAATAACACATTAGGCAGCCAGGGAGATATAACTGTGGCTTTAAGTCCCCCCTTGGAAGTCATAATATGTTGCAGTTTGGGGCTTTTGTTTGGGCTTTATTGCTATTCATAGTTGTCCTCTGTTCCTTGTTATTTCCTGATATCTTACGAGCTTCCTTCAGGTCGAGACTCCTGGTGTTTTGGGAAATCAAACATTGCTCATTCATCCACCTGCACTTTTAGCTCAGCATTAGTTAATGAATATGTGCTACAATCAGATTGCTTGTAATATATCCATGATCTGCTGGTTTATTGCTGCTTCATCTTTTGTTCTTTAACCTTTTAAGGTTTATAACTTCCTTTGCCATCCAAAGACTCTGTCCTAATGGTGCATCTGTCAGCATGCTTCATTTGTGCACTGTTTCAAAGACAATGTGTCCAAATAAGTTATTGTAAAACAAGAATAAAAAAACAGAAATGTCAGGATCAGGGGCAGGATCAAGCATGTGGATTTAAGGTCACTTCTGTTGCCTTTTCTTTTCCATTTTCACTTTACTGTTACACCTAAATATAGGTTTAATGTTGTATTTGTCTGTTACTATGTTGTTGCAATAAATCTACCTTTATAATTGGCAGCATATTTAATATTCGTGTCAGTACAGCAATTGGGTAGTGTGTCTTTTATATTAAGTAAATAAAGATACCTTTACCTAAGCATGAGACAAAATGATATTGTAATTTGATGATCTGTGATCTAGCTAAATTCTTCACAACATCCGATAGTGCTGATCAGATGATTATCTCCTTGAAGCTAATCTTTCTGACATCCCAGTGCTCCAAACTCTCACCCATTCATTCATCTCAGCTTCAGCTGTTTGTCTCAAAGAACAATAGGATTAAAGGTAGCGTTGACTTTAAAGCTGAAGGTGGTGAAGGCTCAGAATTATTTTTCCCAGGCGGTCAACTACTTCCTTGTGGGATGCAGGAGAAATAGCAGGTGGAAATGGACTTTCATGTTTACTCTGTGTGTTTCTTCCTGTTTCAGTGCAATGGAGGAGGAGGAGCAGCAGGCTCAATCAAAGAAAGCCCTAAAAAAACAACAGAAGGAAGCAGAGAAAGCGGCGAAGAAGGCTGAGAAACAGGCCAAGTTGGTCAGTGTTGTTATTTTATCCATTTTTTTCCCTAATGTGATGTTTCACATCCACTACCACCTTTTTAGAGCTGGTTAGTCAGTTGCATGCTGTTTTGGTGGGCATTGTAGGCTCAGCGGGTTTGGTGAGCCAACAGGGAGAAAGATTTTCTATTGTTCAAGTATTCCTGTTATTTTGACTTTGTTTATGTCCACCCCTACAAAGTGCATTTTCCCCCTTAAATTAGAGATCATGCAATTACACACGCAAACAAAATTGTTGGTACCCCTCTGTTAAAACCACAATGGTCACAGAAATAACTTGAAACAGAGGAAAGTACTAATAAATAAATAAAATATAAAAAATTAAACAATGGAAATCACACATTGCTTTTGATTCAACAGAATTATTTTAAAAATCCAACTAATGAACAGGCCTTGACACAAATGATGGAACCTCTAGAAACGATTAAAAATAATTTGACCATAGGAACATGTTAAACTAAGGTGTGTCTTCACATTTATGTAGCAGCAACTGTTAATATTTGTTATTACTGTTTCTGGTATACAACTGTAAGGCATTGCAGCTTTCATCTTAAGGTTCTTTATAGGGTTATCTACATTTTAATTGGATTGTTGTAGATGTTTCCTTTAGTAATACATGCAACACACATTTTGTTGTGTGACAACTGTACCTGTATGATACAGCAGCAGTGGCTGGCATAATGTTTGTTTGCCTGTGAGATTTTTTTTAAGTAATGGCCTAAAACTCCTGTTTTATATTTTAATGTGTTTTTTGTGGCTTGTGCACAGAGTGAAATAAGGTTAAGCATTAAATACATGTATTTGTAACCATTGCTTGCTTCCCGTTTTGCTGTATATGAGACGTGATTTATGCTCTTATTTCGTTTTTATTAAAGGTAGCATAAATTTTAGATTCTTTCCACTTTATATGCTAGATACCCCATCTGCAGCTATCCACTACTGCACTCACTGATCAAAGCACTGCTTTAAGTCCTTTTTCATTACTTATCTTAGAAGCTCTGCCATGTTCTTCATGCCTAGAGCAGAGTCGAATTGGGGTTCCCCTGAGTACAAACGTGATTTTAGGTAAAAAGGGAATAAAGTTTAATAGTGTAACATTAAATGAGGAGGGAGTACTTCTTGATTAAACATTAAAATGCCTTTTTTTTTTTAGCTAAAACTGGATCACAAGATGCTCTGTGTGCTGCTGTGTTGTCCTGATGGAGTATAAAAACCTGCTTTTGTGTTTCAAATTTTTTGCATAGTAATTAGAAAAAAATGTTTTACATGGTACATATTCTAAAGAAAAGTCACTTTAATATGTTTAATAGAACATATATGGATCTGTGAAGTTACTTTCAACTCAGAAATTTACTAAATCCATAACCCTTTCATTTTTATTGTTTTTCCAACGATGATGGGTCCTCTTAGTTTAGAAACAATCATTATTCACCTAGTTTCCAGAAATCATCTTTCAAAATCATCTTTATCTTCACCGAACTTGAACTTCCAACCATGTTACACCCTCTGTACCCCTATAAGATGATTCAATTTTCAATTTGGTATTGAAGGCACATGTAATGGTACATAAATATATTGATTAAAAGTGTCACATTAAAGCAACATTTAGAAGTCCTTCAACTTAGGGGTTAATAATTATAAACACTGAATAAAACTATGGCCGGCAGGCAGGCAGGCTATAAAAATAACTTTAGTATTGTTATCCATTTGTGTTGTTACCAAATCATGTCACAAACATTTTATGGAAATCTCAGAAAATCAAGTCACCCTATAAAAATGGGATAGTGTGTCTCCTTTTAAGAAAAAAAAGTCATGTAGTTTTGACATCATGCACTGTGCTGTCAAAACTCAGGTGGCTTTGAGAGGAGCAAAGAATCGGCTTCCAGATGAATTAATCCAGTCGGCATCATTTTATAGAGGGAGCAGGTGCTGTCACTGTTTGATCCACTCACTGCTGCTACTCGCATCAATGTGGCGTAGTGAGCATTGCCTCGGGGAAGACCTGAAAGCTGAGTTGAATGTTTATTGAGTTGGGTTTTTTTTTTATCAAGCATTGCACTTATTCTGCAAACACATGTCAATTTTGTGGGACCGATGTGGCTCAGTTGCTTTATGGCCATAGCAGGTCTATATTTGGTTGATCATAGGATGCAATATCATCCATCATGTGACTGAATTATTATATCAAGGATGAGTGATTCCAATTCACTCCACTGCCACCAGCCACTTCCACACACCAATATCAATTTGCATAGAAAATGGAACTGTAGCATTGCCGAGACTGGGTCTCATCGCACTCTGGGAGTCATTTGCCTAGAAGTCAGTGCAGAGATAAAGAATATCTGACCAATTACACTCTTTCTATTACATAGCAATATCTCCCGCTGCCATTACTCATTGCCTGTGATGTGTTGGAGCAGTGTGTGGAGGAGCTGTGTGCATTCTAGGGATCTTATGCTTGGCCTTTGGACTGAGCTATGAGTTATTAATTTTATTCAAGACTCTGGTCATACAAGATGAAGGCACAATTTACATGACTGTTGTAGAAAATTTGTTCTCCATTTGAAGTTGAATATCTTAAAGCATATTTTTTTATTTTTTTATTTAATAGCCATGAAATAACAGGATGACTAGACTATTTGCGATGCTTTGTAATATGGCCCGTCATTTGTGTGTGTTTTAGGCTGCTGAACAACAAAGCACAGATGAAGATGTAAGTATCCTCAACAGATCATAGTATTTGTCTTCTAAGACTAGATATTTGCATTAGTTCTGCGTGTTGGTACTCCTTTTGAACACTTTTGCAACAACATGCTTGCCTTCATGGCTCTGCATTCCTGCTTTCTGTTCCACAACGTTTTTCCCAAGACTGTGATAAGGTCAGTATTTATTCTGACTGCCTCTTATCTCAGATGTAGTAGACAGACAGACGTCAGACACTTTTGAAATTAAAACTGAAAAAAAAAACAGCTACTGACGCATAATAGATATGATAAGCATTCACTAAAATATGTGTTGTTTCTGTTTTTCTTCTTTAAGGACTTTGCCAAGGACCGGTATGGTGTTTCAGCTCTGCTCCAGTCACAACAAAAACTTGGTTAGTTTGGCAAAAACTGTAACTCTGTCTCACCTAAGGATTCAATGAAAATAAAGCAAATTAAAGGAGTTAGTTAGGAGTTTAACTGAAAAGGAATTAAACCGTATTCTTATTACATACACAATGTTACGAGAAGATAACGATGTAGTGTTTTTTGTCTTTTTGTCTAAAGCAAAAACAAATTGCATTTACAAAAAGCACAGACTTCAATTCCAATAAAGTTTTTGTTTGATATGTTTTCAAGTTGCGTACACATTTCTTATCTGCACTCTGCAATATTCTCACTTTCCTGTCAATCACCTCATGAAAAATGCAAGATTTAAATGAGACTTACTGCTTTTTTCAATTTTTATCTTGTTAAGTCTTTATTACTCAAAAGGAAGTTTAATTAAAAGAGGGACATGAGAGAAGACATTTATTAGGATTCATGTTTAAAATATGTTTGCTACTAGTTAAAAGTTTTCACGCTACATTGATGATGAAAAAACGAGACCACTGCTAGTCAATATTAAAGAGTTGTGTACAAGTTCTGTGCAGAAGCTTTAAGCAGATGTGAACAAATACTGTAAAGTGAAAAATATTTCATTAATTATAATCTAATGAAGCAAAGTGAATAAACAGAAGAGAAATGTAAAACAATATTGGGTCTTAAAATGGCATCGGTTTCTCTATAACCGGGCAGAAAGTTTCTAAGAGAACCTGATAGGAAAGTTGTTTCAGATTTTTTGAAGAACTAACCACAGATGGTCTCTGGATGTAGGAAAGCTCAGATTCTTTGGTCTCTGTACGATCCTGAACACACTTGATGTAGAGATCCAGGCTCTGTGTGAGCAAACAGTCAATATAAGGATTTCTGGTTCTTAATATTGAAAACATTTTTTTATTGACATGGTTTATTTAGGATTTTGTCTTGTTGCAGAATAAGTTTAGAGTCAGTCAGCCTCCTTGATGGTATTGTTAGAAGAGTGAGTATCTGGATGTAGTTTTCAGTACTGAGGAAACCATTTATCCAGACTAAATCCTCCACTCCGGTAGCAGAAATCGAGCTCCAAACTTGTAAGAAAACTCCACCATGCTTCACTGAATTTTGTAGACACTCATTGTTATTGTACGGCTCTCCACTTGTTAGACAAACTGTTTTTTTTTTGCTACAGCCAAATATTTAAAACTTCTTGACCCATAAACACAGAGCTCCTGCTGCCAACTTTTCCTTCTTTTTTACACCAATTTTTAGTTTTCATACATAGTTGAGTCACTTGGTTTTGTTACAACATTGGATTATTGACTTTTCGACTTTAATTCATGCATTGATGACCATTAGAAATTTTGCCCAGAGGAGACCACGCTGATGGAACACACCTTGTGTCTAGATGTTGTACTTAGTCTTGTTAAGATGTTTGACCTGTAACGTGAATCAACTTCACCTTGTCAGATATTTATTTGGCCACTCCTCACCCAGTTTTAGGCCTCCTACACAACTTTTATTTTGCAGTTAATGACTGTTTTTCAACCTACTTTTGAACCATTAGCACGTTTTCATTATGACTGGTTAAACGTGCTTTATTCTGATCCTACAAAGTTGCTGATCACGTGCAAGTGGAATTATTAAAATTGAAATTGATGCTGTTATGAAAGCAAACTGTCGTCACGCCAAATATTTCTTCGATTTAGATTTTTTTCTGTTAGCTCACTTTTTCCTTTTGTGAATTGATAAACATGGAAAAATCTATTTGAAAGCGTTCTTACTTTTTAAAGCTTTTATCACACACTTAAAACCTTTGGAAATTTCTGTAATCGAAACCCTTGGTTGGGAAAACAGGTTGGGCAGACATTCTTGCACACTGTTAAATGTTGTTTTTCCCTGTGCAACCTGTTTTAGTACAGGAACACATAGTGAAGCCAAGTTTCCAAAATCTGATTAAGCGCTTGATAGATATCATTAAAGACGCCTGTGGTGTCACTTTTTCTGTCAATATTTGTGGTAATTCCTCTGACTGATTGTGTTTGAGAATCCTCGAGCTGTAAGGCAGCAGTCAGACCTGTTGCTGTCGTCCATCAGTCTAGATGTTTTTTCAGCTCCAGTGGAAACAGACAAAGTAGGGCCTCCCTCACCTGCATGCCAAGTTCAGCCATGGAGATGGGATGGTGGGGGAGGGTGAACAGTGAGGTCTTTTATGTGGGTTGACTGAAAGTTTGCAGCCAAAAGGGGCAGCTTTGTTTTCTCTAGTGTAGCCTCAGTGTCTGCCTCTCCTACTCGCTGATAATAAGTAATAAGCATGCCTCAGAGTGATACAAGTGAAACTAGAGTCAATTTGTCAAAAGGCCCAGAGAGAATAGGTGAGTTTTAGACAGCTTTCAGCAGGACTTCTAGTGTGTCTTATTTATTAGGCATGCTTGTAATTTGAGCCTTTTATTGTGTGTGCTTTTTCATAAGCACATGCACGCTTATTCACATTTCCTTTTGCCTTTTGGGAATATGAAGAAAAAACAAGGGAGATCCATTGCTCAAAAATAGAAAAAAACAGAGCAAGGAAAAGTTCTTGTGAAGTAATTTAACACTTGTGTGTCTGTATGTGTCTCTGTGAGCCAGACAGGGTGTTGGTCCGGGTCCAAGACCTTACTCCTGAGAAAGCTGACCAGCTGATCTGGTTGCGTGCCCGTATTCACACCAGCCGAGCCAAAGGTGAGATCACCCTCAAGCCCTTTGTTCACTTTTTATGTTTGAGAGACATTTTGAGCTGCGTGGAGGATATAAACAGAAGGCCCCCTGTGCCAGTCTTTGGTGTCTGATGCTCAGCGGTCTAAAATCACCTGTCCTCGGGCTGGTTCTCAATAACACCTCCTCTACTCCAAGATCAAACAGCAATGCCAGCTGAAACGGAGTTGGGGTTGTTGAATTACATATGACCTAAACAAATTACATCACTATTTACAATGAAGGTTAGGAAATAAAAAGATTTGAGATCACACACACAAGACATCTTCAGAATGCGATGACTTAAAACCCATTTTAGATTTTTTTTATTATTCTTTCCTTGTCAAATGGTTTGTCAACCTCAGGGCTTTTGATATTCTTTTCAGACTAGCTTGATATTGCCAGTTGGAAGATCAGATAATCTGTCCTTTCTTGGCTCCAGCTGCTGGCATCCTTAAAGCGTCTTCATTTGAATACAATGAACCCACTGAGCTTTACGTGGTTATTGCACCACTCTATAAAACACGATGGCTTTTTTCTGCTGTGATTAAAAATGTGATGAGAAATAAATTGAGGCCTTAATCATTGTTGTATTTTTATCGTTTCCTTTTCGAGATAACTTCCAGAGTCAAGAGACACTTCCTGTCCGCTTGTGTTCTCATTCTCTCCGCTCGCTGTAGGATGTCCACGTGAACAGAACAACATCCTGATTTTGTGTGGGATGAGGTGCGACTGTTGGTGGGATTTTGGCTTTTCTATTATCCCCACAGCCCACCTCCTTCTCACAGGCAGCAAACATCAAAGGGCCCGGGTGGTCCACCTATCTGCTGACCTGAGTTTTTGTTGGTTAACTTGTTTACACTCTTCCTAGGTGCGTGTATGTTTGATAGGAAGGTAGTAATCACCTTTTTCTTTTCACAGTGCCCTTCAAAGACAATGCTCAGTTTACAACTGTTTGACATTCTGCCTTATCTCTGCAGCTGCGGGATACCTTCTTCATCTTGAGTCACACAAGGCCTTTTTCATTGAGCAAACGTTCATTGCTTCAAACGAATTGCCCAAAGTTTTACTGTGACAAGCCTGTTAGGCCTTCACTGTCTATTGTTATTGCTTTGCTTTCAGGAAAGCAATGCTTCTTGGTCTTGCGTCAGCAGCAGTTCAACGTGCAAGCACTGGTCGCAGTGGGGGATCGTGCCAGCAAGCAGATGGTCAAGTTTGCAGCAAAGTAAGCCTTCAGACTGTTTTTCCTGTCAGACACAGCAAAAACAATGGTGGGAAAATCCTGGACTCTAATCGTCCGCTGGTCCGTTTTCACACATTCTGACTGAGGGGGAGGGTGGGCAAATCAATCATATTTCACTTGACAGCTGAAGCTGGCTTTTAACAGTGTGGAATACGACAGAGGTTTTTAATGGAACACTTCCTGTTGCGATGGCAGATACATCAGTTTGGATCTGAGGAGGAAGGCATACTTAAGTGCCAAACATCATTAGTCATTTTAACAGCTAAATTGTAGCCCATTACTGGTAGTCTATGAATGAATACAATTTTCTGAGGCTATGGAATCTAAGAAAAAAAGAAGGGCATCGGGGGGCTTATAATAATGCTGCCTTGGGCTGACATTAGAGATTCACAAGGGACCTTAATTGTGAAATTCCTCTAATGGGAGCTTAAACATACATAAGAAAAACAGTACAATGCAATTTGCTGAAATATGCATGGCATTGATTTCAAAACAAGCATTTGTTTTAACACCCAGTGTTTTGTGAATTTAATATGGAAGACCTTAATTATCATGTGTGTCTCAAATGGCTTCTCTGTGGATGTTGCTAAATTAAGCCAAAGGTAACACCCACAGCTGTAATCGACCGCATGAAAAAGGTCGTTAAACGTCAAGCTTGAGCAATTTCGATATTGCAGTAATGAATGCTGTTAAAAATGTGTCTACTATTCAGCAGCATACGAGCTCACAGATGCCTCCCCAGTTTTGTATGCTGGACCATTCTTTCAGGGAATTGCAAAAAAAAGGTGGTTGAAGTAAATGATGTGAGTGAGAGCCGTTATAGAGAGAGCCGTGTCAAGCTTGTTTAGAGGTATGTAAGGCTCCATAACTGTTCCAGGTAGTTGCATTGAATACTCAGCAGGTTCTGACACATTCACTCTGATCGTAGCCCATCTTCTCAGCTTTTCTATTTCCTGGGGTCATTACAGAGAATATACTGTAAACAACAGCATTTACCATTTTGTAAATAAGAACAAATAAGTCCCTGCTTTAGTCATTTCTTTTATTTGTATCATAATCTATTTGTCATATATAAAATATAGACTGAAAGTTCAGATTTTCAACTCTTTTTTTTTTTAGACACATGACTCAATGATAAACTTAACATTTTGGGAAGTTTTGCATCATCTTTGGTACACACAAAGGCAGTGTGAGGACATTGTTGGCCTTGAATCCAATTTGCACAACGGTTCATCAGATGCAGTTTAAAGCGTAGAACTCCCCACACTCCAGTTTGAAATTTAAAGCCTCCCAGTTAGGTACTTTAAAGTTTGTGGAAACTAAACCCAAACACAAGTAGACCTCAAACCTTAAACCACAAACTCAAACTCAGGTTTCTTTTAGTAACAGGTGTCACTGATCGTTGACTTGGTCACAGTTGCTCTTCGGCTGACCCGCTTTTTGCCATTTTAAACATTTAGTTTTGTCACTGCAGAATGGTCAGAGTTCATGCAAGAAAGCTGTAAAGTGTATGTTGTCGTGTGACTAAGAAAGATAAATTCTGGTTCAAAGTTGGGTTTTCTGTACCACAATAGTGGTTCACCTCCCACTGTGTGTATCACATCGGCAGCCTCAGCTGAAATGCAAGCTATCACGTGTAAACAGACTGCCTTCTGACAAAGTCAGCTTACTTTCTTTTTTCCATCGCTCTAAAAATCTAATTGTTTTAAAAGGCTTTCAGTGAGAATCTTTGTCATGAACAACAACTAAATGATTCTTACTGGTTCCAACCCTTTTTTCATAAACACAAATATATGTAGAGTCCGAAAGTCTGGCCTGAATTACTGAGCAGATAAGAAGTGGTACCATTTGGTGAAATCTTAGTAGAAAGTGTTTGTTAATAAACATCCCCTGAATAAGATGAACTGCCTTCATTTTACTACAGGCCAGTGATGTAAAATATCAGCATACCACTTCATGTGTTCAAAACAAAAGTTAATATATTCTGTGCTTCACAAGCTGTTGTTTACTTGCACACGTCGCTGTTTGCGTGTCAGTTAATTTTTCTATGTGTCAGTTCTGCAATATGGTTCCGCAACTTTGTTTTAAGACAGAAAGTGTTACAAAACTTCAGCACTTAACAACTGAGCAAGTGAAAGTGACGACAACGGTTGCCAAAACAAAGATCTTTGAGCAGTCTTGATGCTCATCAAGTGGTTTTCTGTTTTTTACATTTATCAGGAAGCACATGTGGTGCTATCTGTTCTGTGGCTTTCTGTCTAACTGCTAGTCTCTCAAACTTTGGTTGGATGATTGACAAGCTGAATGAGACCTGGGATTAAAAAGAAATCCTCCCATAATCACTCTGAGGGCACAGAGGGCATTATAAGGGGAAGTCTTTCCTCTCATGTCCAAGACGTCCTCCTTTCACACACGTTTTAATTAAGTGTTCTGCAACCTTTGCAGCCATCTGAGAGCAGAGTGCGAAGCACGCATGCAGTTGGTTGTTTTAATTCAATTCAGAGTCAGCTGTTATTGTTTTTAGCAAAACCTTTTCACCAGTCGTTGTGAGCAGCAGCTTTTTTTTATTGCAAAGCACAGCCTCCGTGTGTTGCTTAGACTAAATTCACAAAAGTTCTGTTCTGTTTGACAATGTGAACTTAATTACTTTCATTGTTGAGTAGACAACTGCCTTTTAACTTCTGAAATGTCATATTTTGCAGATATCATAATGTTATTCTTTTTGGCTTATGTTTACTTAAGGGTTGATGAGTTCTATATATACACTTTTCTTTGTCTTTTTCAAAGTTAATTATCCTTTGTAGTTCTATAAATTTTATGTCTGATTGAATTAGAATCAAATGTAGGCTCTGATTTAAAAAAAACTTTTTTTTAAACTGTTGTCTATATATTAGCGTTGTTAAGATCACCCGACTTATTCTAGTTTACGAATGAGCACCTACAAATTGTGCTTAGTTTGGCAGAATAAGTTTATGTGGATTAGCATTTGGGCTTAAATCTAGATGCATTGATATATTACATTTTTCTACTGATAAAATCTGATTGGTTTAATGATTAGATTAAAAAAATTGCAAGCAGGTGTGTTTCTACAGGCATCCACAATAAAACATTGCAAAGAAACATTAAAAGGTTTACTAATGTTTTAGTATAAACAGATCTTCTGTATTCACTTAGTGGACAAATTAAAAATGTATTCTAATACTAGACCAATTGACACAATTATTTTTCTTATGTTTTTAGTTTTTGGTCTCTGACTCATCATCTGTTTGTCTGATTTCTAAAAAGTATTGTCAAATTTAAGTCTGTCTTTTGCCGTTTGATGTGTTTTCACCATCGGTCTGTCTCTGGAGGGCAGAGCATCGAAGGTTATTAATGTGTGGATTTATTTATTTTACTGATCTCCTGCTAGATGGGAAGAACTACGGTGGCAGCTGTCGTGGGGCCGAAGGGACAGCAGTGCCCCAATGTTCAGTCCCTCATTACTGCTTTTTAATGAGAAGGAGTGACGGATTACAGCAGGTTTCCCATCTGGCCTGGTGCTGTTTGGCAGTTGGTGGTGCTTCTCTTTTCTAACATGGTCCACTGAGTTTCATCCACAAGCTTGAATAAACACAGACTATTATTTTTTAAACTAACTGTGACAATATTTAAAAAAAAAAGATTCTCTGCATATGCTGCAGTGATACTTTCATTTTTTATGTGGGCTGGGGAAATTCTTACTGCTGATCTCATTGTCATATTTGTGGAGAGATGGGTACTTCCCAAAATCTGCAGTGTTTTACAAATTTTATGTCAAAATTCACAAATTCCCTTTAAGCTTCACTGCTTCTGTTTACTTTTCTTCTCAGCAATTTTGGCAGATAGAAAGCAATTCAACCAATATAAAATGTGAGCTTGTGTGATTGCACACAGAATGTATCCTCTCATTTGCCTTGGAATTAACTTGTTTTAATTGGTGCACTTGTTTAATAGTCAAATAGATCAAGTAGAGCCTTTATACTAGAAAATGATGATTTTCTGTCGGAGCAAAAAGGGAAGTAAGCACCATTTGAAGAAAATAAGCTGGCGGCAAACCAGACTGTTTTAAAATGTCCAAAGTTTTGGTGTTTTTTTACCCACAAAACAAAAAAAAGTGAATCCATAACAGACATCAATCTTTCTAAAATTGGGAAGGAATGGTAAAACATTTTGTACCCTGGTGCTGGCTTTTGATTAGAGCAGAGAAAAGGGGATAGTGCTTTTGTTATAAAAGCCTCTGGTGGTTTTTCAAATACCCTGTCCCCTCTCAGCCAATGTCATTTCAGCAGTTATATTTTCAGAGGAAAAAAAAATCCACTGCCAAGTCAGAAAAAAAAATCCATCCATCCATATCCTACACTGTCCTCTGCATATTGTGCCATTAAAAAAGGAAAACTTGTCTGAAAGCATGGGTCAGAGTTGAACAGAAATATTGTTTAGATACAAATAGATGTGTTTGTGTTCTAAGTGCTATTTTTGTCCTCCAGCATCACCAAGGAGAGCATTGTAGACGTGGAGGCAGTGGTGAGGAAAGTGGAGCAGAAGATCGAGAGCTGTTCACAGCAGGACGTGGAGCTCCACATTGAAAGGGTTAGCTTACTTCGACTAGTGCCACACAAAATATTACACACTGGCTTTTAGTACACAGCAGCTTCCTTTCACATCCAAAAAAACTTTTTTCTTATTTGCCTGGGACCACAAATGCATCCAGACTTTAGAGCATTTGCATTACTTCCTCCTCTCACAGAAAGCCCACAGGTGTCTGCAACTATGTAAACACTCTCACTGTAATCCATTCAATATTTGCTTCAACCTTTTAACTTGTCACTCAAGAAGATTGTGATCATAAAAGGCCAGTTGACCCTACTCAGTATAGGGAGTGCATCATTATCCCCTGCTCCCGAAAGGCGAAGGTGGACTGTTTATGTGTGCGGTTCTGTATGTTAGTAAAATATCTCATGAACTACTGGTCAGTATTATTAAACTCACAGAAAGTAATGACTGTATGTACATTCATAACAGTTAACTATTCAAGATGGCCACCGTAGCTAACTGACCTTAAAAACATGTTTGTTAACCAAAGTTGTTGTTTTTCTCCTCAGGTTTTTGTCATCAGCCAGGCTGAGCCACGTCTCCCCCTGCAGCTGGAGGATGCTGTCAGGCCCGATGGAGAGGGGGAGGAGGTGAGGATAGATGAGGAAACATGGGGGGGGAGCCTGGAGACACCCCCCCCACACACACACACACACACACACACACATTTTAATTTGATGCACACAGTAATTCATTCTTTGACAATGATTATATGACATGTTAAACATTAGCTTAAGGATTCATAACATAGGAAACAGTTCATGCGTCTCAGCCTCATTTCACTTGAGACTGATCTGCCTAAATAATAAATGAATGAATGAGTGGTCACTGTGTTTAAGAAACAAGGATTGAAGGGATTTATTCAGACTGTGCTGTAGCAATAAAGTATGTAACAAATGTGCAAGTCCTGTTTTAGCTAGAAAATTAGAATAATGAAATTCTGCTTCTTGGCAGACCTAAAGGTTAAATGACTTCTATTACTTTCAATAGCAAAATATCTGTAAACGTTTGCAGAAACATCTGCAGTAGCATCTCAGGTGTTTTTTGTTCGGATTCAACTTGTCAGTCACCCTCATAGCAGCACCTGTCATCCCCAGAGACACAGGCCTCAGCAGCACAGTCTTATTTGATTGTCTGCCTATCTAACATCTGTCCCTCTGCATGGGGCTGTTCGAAGCAGGATGTGGCTACATGAGCTATTAGCTCATACTCCTGTGGATCCTCTGAGGAAGCACAACATTCATGACCCTGGAAGATGGAGCTCCTGCGATGAAACATTTATGCTTAATTTGCCTTTTTTTATTATTATTATTTTCCGTCTTTTCTTTATTAGCTCTCTGTTGTTTCGAGCTGCAGATGTTTTCTTGCAGCTTTGCCGTTGCTACTACATGAGAACTACATTTTAATGCGTGGTGATGGGACTCGTGCGCTGCTCATTGTGTGGATTTTCATTAGCAAATATAACCTGCCAGGATTTTTATGAGTTGAGGGTCCTGTCTTTGTTGGTACCACTGACAGTTTCTTAACGCTAACATATCCTGAAACGCACATGTCATGTTTTCTATTTTGTGAGGATTTTAAAGGCCTGTAGAAATGTTTACACATCACTTACCATAAACAACAAACAAAATGGTAGCAAAGCAATATTTTTCCCATTTCCATTTAATTTCATATCTTTGTGATCATGTTTTTGGTTTCCACTCAGGAAGGAAGAGCCACTGTTAATCAGGACACAAGGCTGGACAACAGGGTGATTGATCTCAGGGTAAGTTGCTACCAGAACCAAGGTAAACCTCGGTCCATTGAAGCTGTTTAAGTGTTTATATTAAAATTTAAACTTTGATCTATTTCCTTTCCATAAATGAGAGTATGCAACTCATTTGTTCAATGCATTTAGATGTGATTTAGAAGAAAACCTTTAAGAGGTAATGTATCTTTTTTTAACACCAGACTAAAAGCAAGCTACCTAATGCAATCAAAAGCTGAGCAAACCTCTTCATGTCAGATGTGAAAGAATTTATCTGTGATTTAGTGAGCTATTGCTGCAAATCTCTTTGTGTGTGGGAGATGTGTGAAATCTATACGAGCAGCAGAAGGCAGAGAGCGGCAAAGTTTTTCATTGTTTTCAGAAGTATGGATGATACGGCTGGCAGGAAGGCGCAAACACCACAGCACAGCGGTGCACAGCTCAAAATTCTCACAACACCTGTTTCAGCGACGCATTACACTTTGAGCTCACAGATGAGGGTCTGTCATCAGTTTTGCACTTAAGAGCACAGTGAAGCTGTAAAGTGGTTCCCACACTGGCAGACAAACACTCCAAGAGGGACCTATCAACCTCCTCTAAGAATAGTTTTGTTCCTCTGAAACTCCCCTTGTGCCAAACTTAAACATCAGGTGTTTCACACAAAAACACAGTAGAAAAGTTTATTTAGTTTGTGAAAGACAGCTGGACTATCACACAACGTGGACTGTGTTGTTGAGTAGTAAGTCCAACTAATAGTGCTGCAGATGTCCTCACATTGTTACAGACATGTTGAAATATTATTAAAGTACGGTACCTAAAACCATTTAAAGTTTTGGTCATGTTGCAAAATTCTAAAGAGGATACAGTTATGTTGGTTTGTTTTCAGCTTTTTAGGATATTTTTGCTATTACCTTTTATCTAATTCAGCTAATTTGACAAATAGTTTTTATGTTGGTGTACCCGTAGTACATAGTGCAATGGTAATTAGTTACTCTTAACTACTGCAAAGTTTAAACGTTTAAATCTGTGCACAAACTCCTCTTGGCTAACATTTTTTTAGGAATGGACAATAATTGCTTCAAGATAAATTGTCTAAGAGTAAAATACCTCAAGTAGATATTTCATGTTTAATTAAATTCATCTATGAATAAACTATTATTTGAGTAAAGAAGTGATTCTATCGTGGGTTAGGATTTTATTTTTGAGCTTTGAAACCCAGCTGTGGTATTTCATCACCGCAGCTGGGTTTCAAACCAGTGCCGTTTGCCACTCAGAGATACTGTATGTCGCATTCAGGTACGGGCTATAAGGAACCGCAACATCAGACGACCCACCAGTTTCAGGATACTAGCTACTACCTACCCATCCACCATCACACCTCCTCACTGCAGTCGTGTTGTAAACAGGAAGCGCTTTCGAAGATTTAAATGTAGCATCACCCAGACTGGCTTTAAGTCTGTTTTCCCAGATTTAACGAGGGGTTCTGCCCAATGTGTGATTCGTGACAGAAATGAGTCATAAATGTTCTGCTGTACTGATCTGCAAAGATTCTCATGCAGTTTTTTATAACAGGAAAGTTTCTTTTTTTCCCCAATACTACTTTCTACTTATTGTTCCGATTTCAGCTTCAGGTTTCTTTCAGACGACCCTGAAGCATTGTCTGCAGAAAGAAGCTTTCTAGTTTTCAAGCACTATCACTTTCCCTTTTTTTTTTTTCAACATTTTGTTATATGAAGCCTGCTTTGATTTAGACACACTGTAAAGATGAGACTAGGAGACCGAGGTCTGTCTTCGTGATGAAATGTAATAACCAAAGCTAAAAGCCAGTAAACTGTCCTGGCCCTCTGAGATGAGTCAGTGGCTCTCAGGGGAGTGTGCTTACGGTTTTTTGTCTGCTCTGTCACTCAACTGTTACAATTGTGTGGTTTCTACAGGTCACAGTTTAACAGTAATCTCTTGATTCACGTGGAGAGGTTTATTCCCCTCCTTGCTTTCAGCTTTTACATTGATAATGATGGGTTTAAAGTTCCCGAGGCTCTTGCTGGGCTTGAATGCAGGTCTCGCCTTTGCCAGCAAATTAATGTTTCAACCTTCGTGCAAACAGAAGGTGCAAGTGGAGGGGAAAAAAAACTGGCAGTCTTGTTTTTGCACATCTGTTATGATTGTGTAATGAATTCAATGAATCACTCCAAGTGTGGTAATGGCCCTCTGCTTGTGGCTCAGTATTTTAATTGTGTGTGTGTTTTTCCCGAAGACGACCACCAGCCAGGCCGTCTTTCGACTGCAGTCTGGCGTGTGCCAGCTTTTCAGAGACACCCTCACCAAAAAGGGCTTTGTGGAGATTCAGACCCCTAAAATAATATCAGGTAAAAACCCGCTCTTTTTTCATATCTTTCTTTTTTTCTCCTGTGGGAAAACAGAAATTTAACATGCATAAATAATACCGTTATATTTCAGTACAAGCACACTTGTTTCCATTCTGCCACCCACAGTTCTCCTGTGAGTCATTGCGTGACAGTTGAGAAGCTTACTTCCTCTACAGACACTTCTACGTTACAAATTCAAATCACGAATCAAACCTGAATGTATTATGAAAAGTTTGAGTTGTAAAACCAAAACAGTTATGCACATGGATGTTCAAGCTAACAATAGTCAGGATGGTGTTTTGAAGAACTTCAAATCAATGAGGATTTTAATCCAAACCAACTGGGAATTTTAATGCATCAGCTTCTCTGCTTCCAATTTTTCACACAGTTCAAATTTGACAGAGAAGGCTTTCTTTGAAATTATTCCTAAAAGAAGTCATCTTGCTTTGCCGTAGGAAGAAATAACCAAAGTCTTCTTGCTTTACTGTAGAGAAATTTGAGCTTGAATTGTATATTTTATCCTATTTTCTCAACATTGTGCAAAAGGAGACTTTACTTTGTAGTAAAAAAAAAAAAACTTTACCCAGAATGAATTATTTAGAGCGCAAAGTGGGTGATGTTACTGAAAACTAACAAATAATTATACATAAATGATGAGAAAAATCTTATGTTTCATAAAATAGAAACCCAGTTGTGGTTTAGTCTGTGGCTTTCATGTTTGAAACCGTCTTGCTTCCTCTTTTTTTTACGGAGCCAATGGTTTGGACTTTCTTAGATTCAAAAGTGGCGCTCTTTTCTGTTGGCGGGACCTGTGAATCAACATTGTGTACTTTTTGTGAAACCGCATCTTCCTGCGTGCCTACGCCCCTCACACATGCAGGGTACACAGTTTGTGGGTGTGAGAACCCCCACCCTGCTTTTTGTCAGCACCAGGATATCAGATTGGCGTCGTCGTGACGTCTGTGTCAAACCAAGACCTGCAGATGTTTTACGCACCACTGGTCCGTGTTATATAACTCTGAAATGTTTGTTTTGAAAAATATACCAGACCCACGTGCTGAATGTTTTCATAGTATGACATTTTCAAGCGTGCATTAGACCAATTCTTATTAAAAGTTAGTGTAAAGTGGCTAATCTGATTTTAAAAATGGGATTTTTGTCAGGTGTTTAAGTTTGAAGTTTGTCCATCACTCTCTCTGCCTTTGCAGCTCAGTAAAATAAAAACATAACGTAAAAACAATTGTTTGTCCCTTTCTAGCTGCCAGCGAAGGTGGTGCAAACGTCTTCACGGTGTCTTACTTCAAAACCAGCGCCTACCTGGCCCAGTCTCCTCAGCTCTACAAGCAAATGTGCATCTGTGCTGACTTTGACAAGGTCTTCTGCGTGGGTCCAGGTAAAAAAAAAAAAAGGCCTCCCATCTGACACCGCAAAGTACTTACAGGCAAAACAGCCAGATGAGCGGCTAGAGTATAATGAAAAAGGTAGACCCTATTAACTGAGATGACACATTTAAAATTGCTCTAAACGTGTTTAAGATTGTTAAATTTTTCCAGACGTCCCCCTGGTGCTTTTTTTTTACTGTGGTCAGAGCTTAGTCTGTTAGTGACACAATGGGACCTGTAAAGCCTTTATGTATAGAATCTCCTCTTTCAGCTGAGCAAACACTGCCACCATCTGATTAGTTTAGCAAACAATTTCGTCATTTCATTGTTTATGCAGATCATTTGTCCTTTTCACAAACATCTATTTAAAAAAAAACATTTCTGATTTATTTTTAGTGTTGAATTTTCATCCAAAATAAAACAAAACACGTGGGAGAAGTATTCATATTGAGTATTCCACTGACTGGCCAGCAGTGTTTTATCTGTTTCTGTGTACCTACAACAGAGAAATCAAAGGGCTTAGGGTCATTTCTGACTTTCAGGCGTTATTGTACTCACCACAGTTGCCGTAGTTACAGTCAGACTTAATCAACATTGATTCAATAAAAAGAACTGAGATTTAGACTTCTTTTCTAAAATCCCAGTGGCCTCCACTTCCATGCATCCTTGGTGGGCTGTTTGAAAGAAGGAAAAAGAAAAATACATGTAAACAAACAACCTGTTGTTTGTTCAGAAGAGAAAATGTCATTGTGTTTAGTGTTAAAGTGTTTTCAGATATGTTTCCACTTTGATGAAGTATAAAATCACAAAGCTTTATATTTTTCCCAACCTCTGAATCGATCCATGTTTGCTTTCATTTTGACATTGATGTTGAATCTTGAACAATTCAGTTTTCAGGGCTGAAGACTCCAACACCCACCGTCACCTGACTGAGTTTGTGGGTCTGGATATTGAGATGGCCTTCAACTACCATTACCATGAAGTGATTGATTCCATCACTGACACCATGGTGCAGATATTCAAGGGCTTGAGAGACAAGTAAGACATGAGGGGGACTTAATCATACAGAAAAGCTGGCATGTTTCTATTTATTTATTTTATTTTTTCATTTTATTATTGAGGAATAGTGAGAGATGTGCACAAAAATCTGAACTTTTCATGGTACTTATGCTTAATTTAAACGGCAGATTCTAAATCAGTTCAACACTTTACATTTCTTTTATAAACATCTCAAGCTGAATGGAGAACTACAATCTGAACGTCCTAAAACTTCCAAGTTCATTTCAGTTCACTTTTACACAAATGTTACATTGTGTTTCTATTGTGTATCTCTTTTTATCTTTGTGTAAATAGAGAGAAAAACAGCATGTATACATATATATTCACATATATAGAATGTGAAGTCCTCCTTCAAAAGGAAATGACTCTAAGATTGTTCTGCAGATGCTATTACAGTAAACAAAAAGGGTGACGAGTTTGAAAGCAAATACACATTTAAACACAAATAAATAACAAACGCAGCCCTTAAAAATACAGTCTGTAGAAGTCCATGTATTTGGATGTGAAACCTCTAAAGATTAAAAAATGTACCATCGACTAACAGATTACACAATGAAACATTATAATGGAAGGTTAGTTTTTTTGGTTTGGTGTTACAAGTCATCTGAAACTGCATGTTTCAAATGAAACATTACATCAATAAATATGGGATTTGCATAAAAGTCCAATAGACCGAATGTTGTGAAATAAATTCCTGTATATTAGATGTTCACCTCATACTCGTCTAAAGGATTATTTCACAAAACAGCTTAAAATTACAAAAACATAATTTTGCTTGTAGTATAAGTGTTCTTTTCTGTGATGAAGACTAGTGATTTGTTCCAACTCGATAAGATGTGGCTTTATTGCCTCCTAGTGGTGCAAACCAGCTGAGCCTAACTTCAGATATCTCTGCAGAGCAGTAGTTTACCAATGAGGAAAAACTTCTTAAACACTTAGAAGTTCCACTTAATGTATAAATACAATTTAACCATATATTTTGAGGAAGTATCGATACCACCTGGCTGGAACAGTTGACGTTGTACAAATACGCAGCGTTTGTTTGCTTCAGCTTGTGGTCACAAGAACTGTTCCTCTTTTTCAGGGTAGATGAACTGTTTTGTTCTCATGATTTTCCAGACAGTTTCCCTTGACGTATGAAACTATTTTGAAGGTCTTGATGAGTAATATTCCAGCTCTGCAGACACACACGATTGTTTTTTGTTCTTTTATGCACCGTAGACAACACAAATGTCTTGAATGAATTATCTTTTTTACAAGACTGAAGTAATGAAATATTTCTTTTTGCTGTTTAGTTTTTTGCACTGTTTTTTCTTTTTATTTTACTTAAATGATCAAGTTCTTTATACATGGGCTGTGGCTTTGGCAAATGTTGTAAACCACCCAATTTTTTTATTTTTTTTATTTTGCTTCATCAGACTTTCTCATCGGTTAAAGTGATATTTATCAAAAGTCCCCCAGGCTTTCTGAAAGACCTTTCAAAGTTTTTGTTTAAACCATGGCCGCTTTTCTCTTATTTTCTGTCCAGTCCTTGTTCCTGACCACGACAACATGTTTTGTAGGCTGTGCTTGATGAGTGCCAGGTCCAAGAAACTGTCTACAGTATCTGAAAGTCTTTCTCTGGGGAAATACACAAAGAATGTAGCAAAGACCTGACACACTGTTGCTTCATTTAACAATTGATCATTAGCTGTCAAGTTTTCAGCAAATAACTTTTTGCAAATCACCTTTTTAGTGCTAAAATCCTATATTTTTGGGATTATTTTTATAGATTTACATAAAGCAAATAGTTATTTTTCACTTAATGCCTGAATAATTTATAAAGGAATGAGGGCAGACATTTTCTACGTTTTGTAATATAGTAAATTTGAAGGTGAAGTTTATAGCAAATGAGGTTATACTTTTTGTTAAAAAGGTCGTGGTTCATTTTGGATCATTTAAGCAAAGTCTGTGTAATCCGTTCTTGAAATGATAGAAAATAATCTGCCTTTGTGTGTTTATGCTTCAGCTTCCAGACAGAGATTCAGACGGTCAACAAGCAGTTCCCAAGCGAGCCGTTCAAATTCCTGGAGCCCACCCTTCGGCTGGAGTTCACCGAGGCCGTGGCCATGCTGCGCGAAGCCGGGGTCGAGATGGGTGACGAAGATGACCTCAGGTCAGCTTACATCACACAGCCTGCAGGGCCACATGTCTTGTCAAATGATTGAATTTAATAAAAGCAGAAGTCAAATTTAACGGGAGTTCAAACTGAGTTTAGGACTTTTTACACGAGTGATTTAGCAACCAAAATACATGTGATCCTCCTTAACTATTCACTGGTCAGGTAACAATTGGAAAGAGATGCTGTAAAAGATGGTAGACAAAGAAGTTCATATTAAATGTTAGAAAGCTACTGTTTAAGTCCATCCTTGTTTTTGTTGTTCTGTAGTACACCCAATGAAAAGCTGCTGGGTCGTCTTGTCAAGGAAAAGGTTTGTTCAGATTTGTTTTATTCGTCGAGCCAGTAAACATTTATTAAAAAATACTAAATACAAACATTATTTAATGGCCGTCATCAAGTGTGTGTTTAAAGTTGACAGACTCCATTAACACAACCACACGAGGGTCGTTCAAACACAACACTATTTGAGCCACTGAGGATTCTTCACAAAATATTTCTGGAGGTTGAAATAAAAATGTATTATTGGGATAATGTTGTTTTAACAGTTACATACAAACAAGCAGAATAATTGTCATCATGTTGCTCAAAAGTTCTGATTTAATGAAAAATTTAATGACAGACGTCCTTGAGTTGTAGTGCAGAATATGCAGCAAAAACCTTTCAAGTATTTCATTCTTCAACCCACCGGTACATTCTGTTCCCGTGTCTTCATTTTTCAGAAGAATGCAGCTGTTTATTGTTCATAACGATGTGTTGTTCCTTGTTTTTCTTCAGTATGATACTGATTTCTATGTGCTGGATAAATATCCACTGGCTGTCAGACCCTTTTACACGATGCCTGATCCCAATAACCCTGTAAGTGTCTCACATATTCATAAACACAGACTGTTATCAGCTGAATAGCAAAAGTATCTTATAAAGAATGTAATTTTACTCATTTTTCCCAAACTAGGTTTTCTAATCTTTTCAACTTGTGCTGAATTTCACAATTTGCTGTTGTTCCAAGTTATGTAGATGTGCACTTTTATAATCCCAACCTGTGATAAGATTTTGTTGCAACAACAGACAAAAAACACTATATAAGCTGAACATATGATATTTGATATAGAACAGTGCAGTTGTCTAAAACAAATCATACTTTGCAAACAATAACATGAAACTGCAAAATATGATTATAATTGGCAAAAAAGTTGAAAATGTGCAAATGTGATTTTAAATGTTCATAAAACAAAGACAACAATAATAACTAACACAGATTCTTTAGTACAGTACAGTGGTTGGCTTCATATGTTGCCTGTCAGCAATCAAATATAAGAATAGCCTCATTCTTACGGGCATTTGTGTTTTTTCTTATTTATTTTTTTTTACAGAAATACTCCAATTCTTATGACATGTTCATGAGGGGCGAGGAGATCCTGTCTGGTGCTCAGAGAGTCCATGATCCTGAGCTGCTGACTGAAAGGGCTCTGCATCACCAGATTGGTAAGGGAAACATTTGTATTTGCATCTGGAAAGAAAAAGTTGATTTAGAACAGTTTGTCTCCCTCTAGAGGCAAAGAATTGCAATTAACCAACACAATTTTTGTTGGTTTGATTTATTTTCTTCTCGATAACAACTGCATGTGTTCTCTTATGATATTCTAGATCTGGAAAAGATTAAGTCATACATTGACTCCTTTCGTTATGGAGCTCCCCCACACGGAGGTGGAGGCATTGGTAAGAAATATACTGTTTTGTTTTGATGATCTTTTTGATGAAAGGTTATCAGAATGACTCCAGTTAGTAACTGAATTCAAAGCTGTATAGAGTGACTGAACCATCGTCCTCCACAGGCCTGGAGAGAGTCTGCATGCTGTACCTCGGACTCCACAACGTGCGTCAGACCTCCATGTTCCCACGTGACCCCAAACGCCTCACACCTTGAACTCAACACTGTGTGGATGAACACTGTCCCCTGCTGGACTAACGCTTACAGATGCTGTTGATGGAAACTACTAATCCACAGTTCAGAAAGGGGAGAAAATGTAGAAGATCGTGACACCTTCTGTCTCTAACGCACCACAAGAAGTTAATCATTAGGAAGAATGAAGAAGTCGTATCAGTGGGGGTAAACTTTATTGATTTGTGTTCATAGTTTTCTAACAACTATTAAAAACAAGATGCAATAAACATGAGGGAAATGGTCACTTATTTACTTATGAAAGTAGAAGGCTGCACAGATTTCATGCATTTTCTAATCAAAGAGAAAATAACACTTTAACACAAATCTGAGTTCCACTTACTACCAGCATGGACCTTGGAGTAGTGATTGTGGTGTCCAGCTGTAGAACCTGTAACTCCATGTGTTATGTAATTGATTAATAGGAATTAAAGATAACAAAAATGAAAGTATTTTGTCTTTATATACTAGGAGGGTGAAAAATTAGGACGTTACTCAGAAGGGTCACTCCCTAAATTAGTATATTATTATGTTTGCTAAATGCAATACTTCAGATTCCTATATTTTAACAGGCAAATAAATATTAAGATGCAACTAGAACTTTACAACATTGAAAAGCTAAAGTGTCTTCTGTCCTACTTGAAAAGCTTAAATCTACATTCTTGTTTCAAACAGCATCAAAGTGTTGCTCATATAAATAAAAATCTATACAATAAGTCAGGATATTTTACACAAGTGACAAAGTACTCTGGTTTATAAACATCAGTAACTTTACAGACAGAAAAATACATGAAAATTGATTTTCTTTACGTGACAAAATATTCTCTAAGGGTTTCATTTATTCTGTTGCTGCTCCACTGATTTGAAGGATAAAGAGGAAGATGTTAACAATGTCAACATAGAGAGAAAGGGCTCCATAGATGTACTCCTCTGGGCTGATGGCCAACTCCCGATTCCCGATGAGGAGCTGAGTGTTATACACTAAAAACTAAAGGAAGAGAGAGAAAAAAAGATCAAAAACACAAGAAAGACCAGAGTTTTTCAGCCTCAAGTGTGAATTTCAGCATGAGGGCCAAAAGTAAAAAAATAACTTCAATCACAGCTGATAAATCTTATAAAAAAATTCTTTATGTTTTCTGAATCCCAAATTCTAATTTTGAACTCCAAGCATTACAGATCTTTCTGCCTTTGGTCCAAAGATAAATCGTCCTTATGCTTTGGCACATCCAGATCTGTGACATTTAATATTGATTTTTCATGTCGGAGACCGTCTCGGTGGACTTTTTAACATTTACATTTCAATGGGTAAAACTTTGACACAATACTTTGCTCTCTGAGGAACTTGCAGCACAACATTACTTTGAAGCCTGTGTTCTAAAAGGGTTCTATCATGTTGGTAAATCCTCTTGCAGTTGTTTTTAAAGCTGCAAAATGAAGTAATTCTGCAACAGATTGATCCCTTGTCTTTTTCTGTCTGCAGAGATGATTCGCAGATAAAATCACAAAAAAAAAGTTCCCATGTTTTCAAGTGAACATTGATTAACCTGCATGGCCTAATCTGACACATGTAGAGTAAATTTTTATCAAAATAAACAGAACAGTTCATGCTGCAGTAATAATGATTTTTTTTTTTTTATTAAGCATGGTTCAGTTTATCAGATGTTGAAATAAAAAAGAGACTGGTCAATTCTTGCAGCTGATTATTTTCAGACAAATACATGTTTTTGGTTGTTTAAGCCATTCAACCTTTCAATATTCAAGCACAAAAATGCACACAAATTCAAGGGTTGGACCGTTGTTGTTTTTTGTTTTTCCTAAGCCTTTTATTTTTTTATCCTCCTTCACAATCGTTCAGATGTTTTAAGACTTGCGTGAAGCTGAGACAAAAGAAATGTCGAGTTCATGTACAAGAACTTGAATGAAAACGAGTGGAAAAAAGCCCAAACCTTTGAAAACTCTTCATAATCCCTGATGAAATATTTCCAGATTCAAGAAAGTTTATCTCTTAAAGCAAAACATAAAGAAAATGTTATCTTGAGACTTGAAGATAAGCCCAGTTTATAGGCATGCACTACGGTGCTACATGTGTAATTTCCCTAAACATACTGATTGGACTGACTCAGCATAAAGAGAATCCCACAGATCTAAGGGTCTAGAAATAGCAAGTTGTCAACACGTTACTTAGATCTTGTAATATGGACTTATATATTTCATTACTCAACAAAACCCTCGTAACACCAAAATAAAACGCCCTCCTTGAAGTCATGTCAGACTCACCAGAGTGTAAACGATGGCTCCTATTGCAGCGTAGAGCATGTGAAGCCAGGGGACCTGTTGAGTGACACAAGAAAGGACTCTGAATGTGAAATTGGTCACAGAGATGGACCCTTCAGAGCTGCTGCTGCCACTTGCACCAAGCAGCACGAACAGAGAGAATAGATCAAAGGATTTGACCAAAGAGTCCTCACATATTGGAAGGAGAGCACGACGGCCGTAACAATCCCAATGATCATGAGCAAAACAGCCGCCACGCAGAGAAATCCACCACAGGAGGTGAAGTCCACCTGTGATGAGAAACAAGTCATTAGGAGGATGAAAGAGAAACTAATGTGCTTCAAGCCTTACGGATGAGCAGTGAGAATAATTTGAGAGAGGATCAGACTGAGTTCATAATTTAAAAAAAGGAAAGTGTTGGATGTGTCACGTACCAGCCAAGAGTGTAACCGACTGAATGTATCTCGAGTTGCATCAGACAGAAAAGTTGGATTCACAACTTATCCCAAAATGTTCTAAATATTTAAAGGATGTCAGTGTCCCATTGTAATGTGAGACAAAGGAGTTCTTTTACACGGACAACAAAGACATCCTCTGACAGCAGTTTACATGTGCTGTACCTTGGTCTGGAAGCAGAAGACTGTCACTGCTATGCACACTGTGGCTGTTATTCCCATGGCAAGAAACACTGCTTTTGTTTCATAATAACTGGAAAAGAGACGCGTAGTGAGGAAAACAAATTAAAGGCTCACGTACGGTATAGTGACACATTGTTTTAGAGCGAAGACCTAAACAAACCTTGAAATTGTTCCAGCCATATAAGAGAAAGCAACAGTCTGTAACAAAAAAAAAATTGTAATTAAAACCTTTATTTATGTGGCACTTACAATAAAAAAACAATTAAAAGAAGAATAAAAGCATAGTAAAAACATTAGAATAATGTACAAAATAAACCTAAAGCAAAGGGGTTAAACACAAAAACATTTTGTAAAAATGCATTCAGCTGTAGTTTAAGGCTCTATAGTGAGCTCACTGTATGAATTGTTCAAGTCTTTGTGGACCAGAATGATTGGTTTAAATTAAAATCCTGAATTTTGCAGAGTCTGTCTAGAAAAACAACAAAAAGAGTGATATGAAAGCAAAACAAAGTTCTTATAAGAAGTGTCTGAGTTCTGGACTTATTGTAGGAGAAAGGAGGTCTTGGTTTAAACAGGAATAGAGGTCAAGACGTGACGACCTAAAAGCATGAATTAGTTTCTACTTGTCAAAGCTTGAATTTAGTTCTCATGTGAAAGTAACTACAGACTTAACACGTTTGTCAGATTTGAGTTGTTGCTGGTTCATAATCTAAGGGACAGTACTTACAAATATTCCCAGCAGCACTAGATTCAATGGAAAACGCCTCCTGCACAAAATAAGAAGGAATCATTTGCAAAACATGTTAAAGACATCAGCGTTGGTGATTACAAGCTCGTGCAGGCTTTTGTCTCGCTCACCTTGGCTCTTTGCAGCAGATGAGAATGCAGTAAACCAAAAGAAACACCACACTATGAAAAGATAAGACACTGTGAATGTTTCTGTGGACGACAGCAGTTAAACTCGTTAAGTTTCACTACAAGTTTGGTTGCTGTTCATGGAAAGTAACTCACTAGGATGTCCAGTAAATGACGGGGTAGCTTATGACAAACTTCTTCACTGAATCACTGTGAAAGCACAAATATGATTCTTATTGGAGAGCACATGGCTTCTTGTCTTTCATTGAGCAGGCAGAAGAACGGCTGTATTAAAATGAATGGAGAGCCTTACACGAACGTGAAGACAGAAATGACAGAAAATGTGACGGCAAGCTGCACGGTTAAAATGAGGTACACCTGGACACAAAAACGCAAATTAGATTAACAGATTTTTCCACTAATAAATTGAAGATTAGATTGTTTGAATGTGGCAATGAGAACATGAAAAACGCTACTTTTCTGATGAAGGCATGCCGGATGGATGTGCTTTCCCACTGGCTGTGGAGCAAATCCTCCATGTCTCCTGCAGAATGAAGAGCAGCAGAGTTTAGAAATATTGGAAGAAGAGAGTGCTAAAAGTACTTTTGACGTCTTCAGAACCTGGGTTGGATGTAGGCAGTCCTGCTGACAGAGTGGGAATGGGGATCCCAGATGGAGAGAAACCAGGACCTGGATACATGCTGGACTGTGGGTAGACGCCCCCCTGGCCCCAGTAACCAGGCTGGCCGGGGCACATGCCAGGACTGGGACTGTAAGATGGGGGTGAGGGAAGAGGAGCGCCATATGGTGGCTGGCCGGGAGAATGATCAAACTTAGGGTGATGCAGTGCCTCCTCATAGGATGGAGGAGTATCACTTTTAGAGGTCATTTATCTGAAAAGGACAGCTGGTAAACGGTTGCCTCAAAATTACAATGTTTAGTATGACTATGCATATTTACAAAAAACATGAACAACATTAATCATCTGATTAAATGTCAAAATTTAAGAATAAAATTGTATGTGCTAGTAAAACTACAACACAACCAAAATGTTAAAACAAAACAATCATTTCATGTATTTTATATATCTATCTAACGCAACAAATACCATATGAGGAAAATGTCATCTAAAAACACTGACTCAAATGCACTTTTTGTCAACATGAACAATTTGAACTTAAAAATTCTAATTATTTACCTTTCAGCAGTTGTCTGTGATGGAAACACACTGAGCACCCCGGTCCTCTCTGCTCGGAGGTCGGAGTGGCACCACAAGAAGAAACGTCATCTTTGTAACTGGATATGTTCACTGAAACTCACACTGCTGGTGCTGAGAGAGCACATAGACTGGTTGTTCAGGCTCCTCTTCAGGAAAAAAATGTAGTTGTGTGTTTTTAGAAAACTAGATTTCTTGTAATTTTGTTTTATTATTATTTTATTAGGCTATTATTGCAACAGTGCTAAAAGTATTCTTAAAAACATGTGAATCGTTTAACAGCAAAGTCCCTAAT
>JAVKLF010000132.1:5037818-5051694 GCA_034783495.1 Millerichthys robustus
CAGCCTCAGCCAGACAACTTGAGTAAAATCACTTTAGTAAATGCTGCATCTTATGTGAAAACATGAGTAGCAGGTACTGCAAATAAAATTTGATTAAAGCTGAAGGGAAAAGGCAATAATAATAATTATAATAAGATACAAAAGTCTTATAATCTCCTTGACCAATGGGCAAAGAATTCTAGCTTTCATTTCCAACAGTTTGACAAAGTGTTGGAAAATTATCCCCAGCTGTAGCTTTCGCTCTTTCCATATAAATGCTGCGCACGTTAGCCAACGTGTTTTGTTCCATCCAGAGCTGCGGGGCTAATGGGGAATGTTGTGTTATGAGGACGTGATCAGATTCGCCCCAAACCCTGACCTCTGTCACGCTGACACATGTTTACACAGAGCAAATGTGAGGGAGTAAAGTGGACCAGGAAGCCGCCCGCCACCACTCGCCTCGCAGCCTTATTTACAGTCATCTCCTGCAGCATTGATTGATAGCAGCCATCTCATTAACACCACAGCCAGTTCAATGCCTTCAAAGACACATCCTCTTCTGCTCAGGGTGTTGTATTATTAGAAGTCCTCATGAAAAGCCACTGTACGACAGAGGAAGAATAACAGAACTTATTGTTATTTACAGAAATATAGAAGAAATGTAAAGAGGCAAGTGGAGGAATGGGACATGCTGAGGAAAGGTTAGAAATAAGGTGTTGGTATGACTGGAATGATTTATTAGTGTAGCAGGACACTTAATAATTACTTAACACACACACACATAGATCACCTTTACAGTATTTCTGTCAGGAGACGGCGAGAGAATGGAAATGATGTGTGATTGATGCCAGGAAGCACAGGCACAGCCCAGGGGGAAAGCAGTGCAAGGTCTTACTTATAAAAACATCAATCAGGGAGCATAGTCTGTGAAACACCACAGGACCCCCACCCCCAGTCTTCACACTGAGAACCAGACTCGCCTCAAAGAAAAGATGGGACTCCTTTTGCTCTCCTAATGAAGTCTTTGACGACTCCAAAGGAACAAATTGCTTGACTTTTTACAGCATGCACCTTGCCGTGAAACAGAGCATGCAACTGACAGAATTATTGTTTGCAAAGCGAGCAGCAAGCTAAACCCGAATGTGTGGAAATGAGTCGCCAAGACACATTAAATGCATCAGAGGTGAAAGTTTATGAATCCTGCTTTAAACCTGAAAAGATTCAAGTAAACAAACCTCCAGTAGTTTTAGTTTCCACCACAGAACACAGATGAATTCCTTTATTCAGATTAAACGTGCAAATCTACAGGAACAGGTCTAAATCTCGACTAATTCTGAAAGTCCCCCCGCATAACTGGGAAAGGATTGTTAAAGCTCTGATGCTGTCGTCTTTATCCACAATAGAAAAGGAAAAACAAAATCTCTCAGAGCTAGCTTTACTAGTGGAGAAAAGAGATTATGGTTCTGAAGCGTATCTTGGGACTGTGGGGTTTTTGAGGTTAGCTGTGAAACTTATTTTGTCCTTTGAATTTGATAAGAAAAAGAACAGAATAACTGTTTTAGATAGGCCACATGTGTACCTTTGCTGGTAAATCCATTCTGTACAAATGTGCTTTGCTTTTTGCATAAAACAAACTGCTCTCTCTATAAAAAATTGAGGATTCCACTCTTAGGAGATTGTGACAAACTGCAGATAAAACATCCTATTTCACCGTGAAGCGGTGAGGTTTTGTGTCTCCTGTTTCTGAACAAACAACAGTCCAGGCTGCTGGAAGAGCGTTCGAGCCTCCCACCCAGTTTGTCATTCACGAGCAGAGCGAACACGAGAGCTGCCCCAAGTCATGGACGCTTTGTGTTTCTCTGCAGAATTATTTACAAGGCACTATTCTGCTCATTATTTTTACCTTCAGAAAGGTCATTTGTCAAGCCTCTTTTAATTGGGTTATTTTTCATGAGACAAACACAAGCCTCTGGAGAGTATTTCATTTAAAATGTTGATAAGCACCTGATTGTTCCTGTGTCTGGCTCCTGTGTTATGTTATAACACAGGGGCAGCCATGAGTCTGGAAACATTAGAGCATATAAATTAGCATTTTATGCTTTGATGCCTTTGAAATTGACATGTCTTTAGTGAAGGAAGAGAAACTCCTTTTTACGACCATTTTTTTTTTCATGTTTTTACTTTATGAAGTCGTAATAACTGTATATATTTCCATCTGTGAGTACATTTCAGGATTTGTTTTTAATGGATTGTTTTCCCCCCATCTTTTCAATTCCGTCTGGTTCATCAGAGACTTCCTTGAACAAAATGTAAAAAGCACTTACGTTTCCTCCTGCCACCTATTTGCATTACATTATGGTGCAGGTGCAGTGGCTGGTCTGGAACCTCACTAATGAACAACCTTGTTTTAATTAACTTCAAGTTAAAATGGCGTGAAATTGAAAATGATTATTGCCAAAGTAAACATCCCTAATTAGGATATGAGGAGTGTAAGTAAATTATTTGATAAGTATTGTTTATTTGGGGCTGCGCGTCACCTGCTTTGGGTTAAGAGTTAATTTCCAGAGCACAAACTAAATGCACCGTGGCAGACAATATCATTTTCTGCAAGTTGAAGAAATAAATATTACCATTGGTTTTTTAAAATTATAATTTATAGCTCTTTTAAATTTGCGCTCACACAGGAATAATGTGCTCCTTGTAATTTCCACTGTTTCCCCTCCACAGCTAGTTGAACTTATCAAACACAAAAATGTCTCCAACACATACTCTTAGTCATAATAGATCACATGAAGTTATTTTCAATTAAGTTCTGATTTTAAACTGACTTTTAATGCAAGTGTGAAGGTGAACTCCATACCTTTTCCAAAATGCAGTTTGATTCTGATAATCTCAGGTAAAAAACATCCATATGGTTCTTTGTTGGCGCAGCTGTGTAGAACAGATCAAGTGGCTCGCAGTAACAGGAAGGGACCTGCAACTGAGTAATGGATGAGCCTGTCAAATTAGAGACAATTTGTTCATGTCTATTGACAAAATTTAATTTCACTGATCACATCATGAGCAACAACACAAGTTCAAACATTTGTTATCTTATTGCAGCTTAGTCCAGCTGTCCTCCTTCCCTCCGGTTGATGCCTTCCTGACCTGTAATTTGTATTAATAAGGAGGCTCAGGAAAACCTGATGAACTGTCACAAAAGAATCCATCAGTTCATGTCTTTAGACAAAAACAGCCTATTTTCATGTTGATGGGCATATGTATATTTGTATTTTGTAAAAGTGTAACAATAGTAGTTCTTTTTTAAAAAGGCTACTGAATATTTATGCTGTCATTCACTGTTTGGTTAGGTTTGGACATTTTAAAAAAATCATCAATCATCATGAGCAAAACTTACCTTTAATTAGATGTTACTTCTACTGGACTAATGATGTCTTTCAGAATGGCTAGTCCCTTGTCCTTTCCAAAAAAGAAGTAATCAGGGCTTGCTGGGTGTTGGATCTGCACTTCCTGATAAATAATCACTTATCAAACCTGCTGCTGCATCATATCAGTTCAGACCACGACTCTGTGCTACAACACTGGTGATCATGGTGGCCAACGCTTGTGAACACTTGTTCTAAACACTGATTCCTTGTTACTCTTTCCTCCTCTCTGGAACACAAAAATGAAACAGATTTAGGAAGATAGGAAATCAAATGTTAATGTCACCATTGGAACATTTTTAAGTTCACCCCAAATACATATCTCCTCCCTTGAACCAACCTCCACAAAACCTGCAAAATTTATTTATACATACTGTTTGTTTAGTCAATCTTTTAAACCTTCTTGTGTCAGTTCCTTGATTCAGAACTCAATAGTCTGTTTAGGATGTTAGGCTTAAAGACATTTACAAATGAACCTTTGGGCATGGAGTGTGGTCACGGTTGGCTTTCAGACTGAATTGAATTGAAATCTTTATTTTTCAAGAAATGTTTATGAGTAAAAAGGGGAAGCTGCTTTCTCGCAAATTCTTGCTGTTGTATGGGATGGAGAGTTTTAAAGTAAAATTCATATGTATGTTAGAAAGTAAGTAATCCCAGATGAATGTTAAGTTGTAAAAAGGTGACCAGTGATAAATCTCTTTTTGTTTGTTTGGACAGTCGTCATGAGCTTGCTTCTGATCAGTATGCATTTACCATGATTGATTGATGTGTGGATCTACAGGAACATTGTCTTATAGGACTTGTTCAGGCTGTGTCCAGACGGACCCTGCGGGTAAAGACTCGGTCAGCAGGGACTTGCAGACCAGTGTCTCCCTCCGGCCTGGCTCCAAGGTGACGCCTCAGTATCTCTGGTCCCTACAGTTGCTGGGTCTTTTTATCTTGTCATAAGATCTCTGCCCTCCAGATGTCTTACTAGAGAGGTGCTTCAAACTTGTCTCACCTAAGGGAGACCTTAAGGCAGACCTTGAACTGGACTCACTGACAAAATTATATCTGTTGCTTTGGAAGCAAGTCAAAACATCCCTGCATGATCTGACAAGCGAAGAGAGGAAAGTCTCAGGGATCTCTGCTCAGGCTACACAACCTGGTCCTGGATAAACTGAACAAATAGATCTTCTTCTGCAGATTCACCTCATAATTATTTAGAGGTTTTTAGCAGTTTTTATTTTTTTATATATATCATTTTTCACCTGTAAGTTTGCTGTTTGAGTTTTAAGTGAACTTGTGCTACTATGTAAAAAAAGTAACAAATCCAACCAAACAAAAAACATCCAGCTTTGATTTACTGCACATTAATTTAAATCTTCCTCATCAGCAAACTGAAATGAGTCTATAAAGAAGTAAATTAAAAAAATTGGCACTAGCAAAGCTTTTAACCAGTTTCTAAAAAAAAAATCTAAAAAGCAATTTCCAATAAATGAAGGTCACAATGATGACAGGAAGTAAACTAGAGTCATTATTGCATAAACAAATTAGCAATAAACATGATAATCTATGTATAAATACAAATATATTTACTTTACTTTATATTTCCAGCTGTTTGAAATCATTGTCCACACAATGAATGCATTTAGTTAAAAGCAAGTTGTCCATATTTGTTGTTGATCCACTCTCTGGTTGTTATTAAATAAGCACATTATAATCCCCAGATGTTGGGTATTACAGCGATCACAGGCGAGGACAACGAAACGCGCCGCTGGGAGCTGCTCAGAGAAAAACATACACTGTTCTCTGAAACTCAGTTTGGCTGTGTATGACTTCAGGAAATCCAGCTCAGGGACTGTTCCATTTTATTAACATCTTGCAGTGAAGTTAAGTCATTTTAGGGAGGCAATTTGTACGGTTGTAATATGATGAAAATCTTTTTTTTTTCCTGCCATCAATAGACACAGTTGTAAACAACCACACACAGAATTACATAAAAGTTGTGTCAAAAGCAGGTGAAGTCACGACATATGCTAAAGTTTCTAGTGTTTGCTTGCAAACTTTTCATCTATTTACTGTGAAACTGCTGAAAGAAGCTTCACCAAACATTTTGAGTTTTACTCACCTGCTCTCAAATATGTACAAGTTTTTCCTTTTCCACAGTTAAGAAATTAAAAACTAAGAAAAAAATATAGATTTTTTTCAAATCATCAATACAGTAAATTTAGTTTTTTTAATGGTATTCCTTTTATAGACTTGTTAATGTAGAATTTATTTAATTAAATCAAACAAATGAAACATATCTGATTGAGGGTTTAGTTTATTTCAAAGAAACAACAACAACAACAAACAACAAACATATCCCTCCTCTTCTCCCCATTCACATTATTAGTAATGCACAATAACAGCCTCTGATGTGTTTAAATCAATGAAACACAGGAAGAAACAGATCAATTTTAGAGTGAACACACGGCTCCTATGACCAATAATCAGTGAACCAATTGTATTACATTACAGATGTTCTGTAAAGTTTGGAAACATTATTTGTCTCATGACAGTTTAATATTTTAGCAACAGTTCATTGGTCAATATTAAAGGGGATCCGGTGCCCAAGTCCAGCAGTCACTCTATGAGAGGTGGGGGACAACCTGGACAGGTCACAAGTCCATCATATCATAATATCTCATATCAAATATTCCAGAGAGGAAAAAAAACAGATCAACTTCTGTGTTTCTGGATATCTCCTCCTTTAGGAATCTGAAATGACGGCATGATGAACAGCTTTTTCTCAGTCACTACGCCACCGTCATGCTGTCACTCAAATAAATTGTGGCAGAATTATCCATGATTGCATTTGAAATGCAAAACAAGGCGAGCGAGTTGTTGATCTGCTAGCATTTTACAAACTTTATCCCATAGGTCTTATTAGACATTTCTAAACGTACATCTGTATTAGGATGACAGCACACAGCATGCAGCCGTCTCCTGGATCTGGATCCTCCTATGAGGATCTAGTATTAACATCCAGTAATTTCATCAATCTCTTCTCAAAATTACAAAGAGTTCGAAGTTCATGCATGATGACTTACACGGGATGAAGGAAGGCAAACATGATTTGTGTCTTCAGCTCAAGTCATTTTTTGAGGGTTGCAGTTTAGTCGGCTGCAGCCAGGCAGCGTGCTATTTATCAGAAACACGTTACCTGCAATATCTCGATTGGAGCAGAACAGCAGGGGATGAAGTTGACACCCCGAAAACTTAGTTGAATCATGCGGTGAAGCAGCTGCCCTTCAGCAATTACAGTTATGAAGCCATAAATCAGAGCTTGATGGGAGAGACGGAGGAGTGAAGCCAAGACATATGCCACCTCAGAGGAATTGTCTTCTCATGTATACATTTATTTATTTATTTATTTTCAGAGAGACATCCTCTGACATATAGCTTTGACTCTGAACCTATGGATCAGACAGCCCTTTAGACATGATAAGTTGTCAGAACTGACACATCTCCCAATGTATGAAATTTCAGTTTGTAAAACTGCCAAGCATGAACTATTCCTCTAAATCAAATGTTCAACTATTTGACGTTTCCTACCATATAAAGTTCTGAATGAGGACTTAAACAGGATTACTAAAATGAACTATGACATATTAACATTTCACTGTCTAAAATTTATAGTGTTTTTTGGGGGGTTGATTTATTTTGTTTTTTATGTTTTGATGTAATAACACCAAAACATCTAATCTAGTTCTGGGTACATTTTAATCCAATTTATAACTAAAGTATTTAAAATATCACACCATTTCTCCTGTAAATAAACCACTGTTCCACGTCCAACAACCTAAATCTAAAGCTTCTGGTCATTTTGTGTTTTTGTTCAACAGTCAAGTTTTACCCTTAAATTTGTGGATTTTCAATTGAATTGTTTAAAACTTCCTGATTCTAAAAAAAAACATAGGACAGTAGGGAGACCTGAGGAGGGTGATGCTTCTAGAGTTCCTGGAGAAATACGTCTAGCTGTGGGAGCTGTCTTAGAGGAGGCAGAAAAAAACAAAGGTCAATCCTCTTTGACAGGCAAAGGAGTGCAGCCCCTCGGGGGAAAGTCTCCTGTTCATTCACCAGTGCTTTCGCTACCTGGAGGCAAATTCCTGCCTGCCTTACAACGAAGGCCACTGGCTTTAACATGAGCTGACACTTGATGTCCTGGAGTGAACGGCAATGCAGATAAAATATTTTTATAGAACTGAGAGATAAATCCTACCTCTGTCCAGAGCTCACTACTAATTTATTTTACATATTCACATTAAAGTTGAAATTTGTTATTGAGCAATGTGTAACATTTTTCTTACTCAGCACAAACATTTTTGTAGCAATAAGTATAGTATGTTTGTATGCAGCAGTTCATTCACTTCTTTTTTATAAGAGAAAGTGTGTTTACTGCCTCCTTTTAGATTTTTTAAAACTGAAATATAGGTCTTGTTTTGTACTTTTTAGAAATAGTGTGAAAAGATAGAAAACATGCTCATGCCCATGGCAGTAAAACTTTTTTTTTATAAGACTCAGGTATCCTTTATTACGTAGCTGCTGATTTAGACATTCAGGAGACTTGGTGATTGAGATAAATAAACTCCAGATCATTGATTTGATTGTAATGTTTTTATTTGTTTATTTTTCATTCAAACTTGAATTAGCCAAGATGTCAAAAAGTTTAAGCATTGGATTTTATTCAATTTTTTTATTATTATTTTAGGCTCAGTCTTCTTTTATCAACCCAATATTATACTTTTGGTCTATATTTTTAGTTTTATTTATATCATGACATGTCTAAATCAACACTGGCTTGTGTCTGATGACTGAAGACGGGAGTGAAGATTTCCATCAAAAAGGTTCTGATTGATGTCAAAGTGAGCTCATGTGGGCTGAAGCGCAGTTAAATTTGTCCCTGTCTTTGCTGCTTTTAGCTCCGCCCACTGGAGGAAAATCAGAATAACAGTCACAAACAAACTGCTGACGATCTATAGGGATGATGTAGACGAGAAGTTTGTTTGGACAGGGTTACAAATAAAAAGCCCAATTGTTAGATTTGGGTTGGGATGTTGAAAATTTGTTTACTGATTGTTTAGAAATGCAAACAAACTACAAGCTAGCACTGTCCTTAAAAAGACGTTTGGATTACAGAAACAGGGATGCTCCTCTCACTCCCAGCTTGAGGATGCCAGGGGAAGGTCAAGGGCTCTGATTGTCAGTGTTTATTAATGGGCCCTGCTGAGGCTACTGACAGCAGGGTGATCTCTGTGATGATGATGTCTTATTGCTTTCCATGAGCGCCTGAGGTACATACATATTTATGATGTGCCGCCACCTTGAAGCCAGCTAGAAATATCTGTTTAACACCTGGACCAGCGAATGCATCGTGAAGTACAGTCGTAATAAACAACCCTTCAGCAGTGACGGTGCCTGTGTCACCAACGAAACAAAACACGTGCCATTTACAGTAAGGTGATATTACAGTAGAGGAGCATCATGGTTTCACATGTTGGGATTGTTTGAAAGAACCCCCCCCCCCCCCCAACTACAACCTCAAAGTCTCTATGGGAGCAATGTCAGCACTTCCTGTTAATCTGATGGCTTTTGACCACCAATTGAATTAATTAGAACTAATTTGTGTGACAGATTGATTTGCCGGCGCATGTATGAATTAAATATTAACGGCGAGCACTTCCGCAGGGACAGATCCGATTTTAAAGGACAACTTATGCGCAGTCATTTCATTGATTAATACGAGCTAATCGTATTGAGCATACAGATTTGTTGTGCTCACTTATTCATGTCTTCGCAGACAAAAGCGCTCCCCGATCTTGTCCCCATTCTTTTCTTCTTATTCATAAGATGGATGAGCAGCGAGGGACTGCAGTTGTTCGGCGGTCAGTTCTGTGGTCTTGTGATGCCGGGGCCGCAGGTTCAAGTCCTGGTTGCAAAAAAAGTGAAAAAAAAATAAGAGTGATACAGTACTCAGCATTTATTATGGTGAAAACAAGACAAATTGGGATCATCTATGGTATCATGTCATTCAAGTTAATTTGAAAAGATCCTATTGTAGGGAATAAGATCTGCACTTTTTTTTGCTAAATTTGTTAGTTAATGTGTTTCTAAACTGAAATTTTGTGATAAGATGCCAACTGTTACATGTGCTTGCTTACCTACAAAAAGTCCTTAGATAAAACCTGAGTATTATGTATCATAGATATACCATTAAAATACTGTAGGTGGGATTGATGACAAGGCTTAAGAATATAAAACATACACACGTTTGCAAGCACGCTCCACAAACAGGTAAAGTAAATTATAAACCTTTTAGTGACAGTAAATTTAAGACAAGTGTATATACATAGATGTGCTTGTCTTGCTGAACTAGACTGATAAATCTTAGATGAAACAAATATGGGGTCCAGCTCAAACTCAGGGAGGTGTCTTTGCTCCTCTGATGTCCCACAAATCATTTGGCTGCAGATTTTATCCCACTGTTTGATGTCTGGAGTACAAGATTAAGGCTTTTAAATGAAATAGCCTTTATCTTTCACACCTCTTGTTTTGATCAGACAGAAAATATCCAGTCGTGGCAAATAAATCGCAGGCTTTATCTGGTGCATGGTTTGTTGTGATTTGTGATGACAGGAGTTGAATATTACTCTGATACTGTATGGCACTGTAAATCTACCGCTTCATCTTTGCTCCTGCTGTCAAATGCACTTTGAAGTTGTATTTCAGCCGTGTCCACTAAGCGCTGCGCTCACTGAATACAGAAATAATGAGTGCTGTCTGGAGACAATGTCACTGTTATTTTAGATCTCCTGAGTCTCTTTCTCCTTCTCTGTGTCTCTGTCCATTTTCTTGGAGGTTTCTTCTGCACCTCGTGTTTTTCCCACATTTTCACTTCATGCGTGGCTCCGTCCCGTCAAAGCTGATTCACACCTCCCACTCCGAGTTGATTCACTTGTCTCCCCCACTACTTTTTTTTTTTGTAAGCGGTGCTGTTAAGATGTTGTCACTTCTCAACATGTGTGAAATGTGCACCACAATCTTGGAAAAAGGGCTGAATTTGTCCGTGTGACGGTGCTGCAGAGAATGAGGTGGCGCTTTGGAAAATCCAAAACCAGGTTGTAAAGACTTGATACCATCCGTTTAATTGTTGTTCTGCGTCTTCGTCACGTCTTTTTGAGCAAAATCGCTCAGATATCATACAATAAAGTGTCTGAATAAATCTCAAGGCCTTATACTAACTGAATCATTATACAGTGAGTTCTCCTGACCCCATTTAGCATGACAAATGTTACTGACTGCTTTGTTTCTTACAGTCTTCTATTTGCTTCAAAGGCAGAACTGATTTACTATCAATAAATCTTTTGTGTTTTCAACAAAAATCCTAGAATTTTAATGTCAGGCTTCAGTAGTCCTGTGTGACAAATTTTAAACGTGTGTGTTTCATGTGCCTTGTTATTTGGCATATCATGAAGAAGAGGCCGATTTACAAAATTAGCATCTGGCTAAAAATAACAAAGGTTATATATGACAGTGTTCACTTCAGGCGAGGTCCTAAAACTGTGCTGATTTACGAAACACAGGTGCAACCAGTTCATCTCAATAATGACCAGTCCTGTCCAGCAGCATCAGCTTAAATTAGGTCTGAGCCACAAACAAGAAAACCTGTGAAAAACCAGGATTTGGTAACCTATTAATGCATCACAAGAAAGCAGCATTATCTTAATTGTCAGAATGTGAGGCATGTGTTGCTAGAGTTCAAAACCAAGTAAAGGTAATTAGGCAAAGTATATATGTAGCATTACTTGGAACTGTTAATAGGATATTCCAGGATCTAACACTTCTATACTGAACTGTAAAGAAATAATGATATATTGTTTGATCTGCAAATTTAACTCCCTAAAGATATCATCTCCTTGCATTTGATGTAGAAAAAAAAAACACTTGAGATCTTTCAAAAAAAGAAAACGTGAAACCTTATAATGAATGTTGGTGATGAGATGCCATTTAAATTTAGAACACAAATATAATGAAACACATTTTATAAGGCTGTTGACATTAAATCTTTAGCGTCTAACTAGACCTGTTTTCAGTTTTTCCTTGTATGAAAATGTAATGCTTGCAGGTTGCATGTTTGTACAATCTCCCCAGAGCCGAGAACAGAGATTCCAGTTTAAAGCCTGAGTGGAAACATTTTAGCGGGGCCATCAGGGGAGATGGTAATGCTGCCTGCTCAGTGTACTACACAATGTGCAAGCAAACACAGATGCATGGAATTTTATGAGGCTTATGTGTCGAGCATGCAATTCTAATTCAAGTGAGCAGAGGGAATATTTGGGTCTGGTCCATACCGCTCCATGATGGAGGTGGGATAATGTGCTTATTGAGCCCAGTGTAAACTGAACAGTTTAGCATTAGCTGCTTAGAAAGCGACCCCCTTTTGAATTTCTGTCACCTAAAACAACTCAAACGTCAACAGTGTTTCGGCAGTTAACTCTTCATTGCAAACTTCTACACCGCTGCAACCAAGGTGGTTGGAGGCAGGTACATTGTGGTTGAGGAGGACAACAAAATAATGTGCACGGCCAAGAATGGAGTTCTGCGAGCCACACACAAAAATAGGCTGTAAAATCTAAAAGTTTTTTTTGAAGATTTTGAAACAAAAATGTTTTTAAAATTCAATTATAGAAATACTGGCTTATTTCTCCATTGTAGAAAGGTTGGAGGTGACCAAGTTCCAAACACATTTGTGGAAAAACCCATCTCTACTAAGGACACTTCAAAGTTAGCTGAAGTGGAAACAAAGCTGTAAAACTGCTGCATGACTTAAAATAACTTTAGTTGTTGTTCCATGATCTATAGCCTAAATTAAAATGTTTTTTTGTCTCGTTAAACAACCCCTGAAACAATCAACAAGGTTTTTCCTCTGATTTTGTGTTTAAAAGTGACTTTGAATGATATCTTTCACCAGCACAAACAAAGATAATTTAGTTCTCACCTTATTTTGCTTGTTTTTGTGTAACCCCAGGCTATTTAGAATGGATCTATCCAACTCCCCTAACCTAATCTGCCATTTGTGGGCTTAATGGTAGGAAGGTAAAGACAGGCATTCTGCTTTGTGATTGGACCAAAAAAGTAACCAAGGAAACCATACTGCCTTTAAGTGTTGTAAATTGGTTGAAATTAGTTTATCTGTAATGTGAGCTTTGAGATTGTTGGTGTAAGCAGTATCAATCAGCACCAGTGTTACAACTGAATTTGTTTAGACATGTTGCTGCTTTTTTGTTTTCTTTCTATTTTTTGTTTTTTACCCCTGCAGCCAAATTACAGGCGTGTTTTGAGGACGTTTGCACAAACTTTGTGTGGAAATTTGGAACATAATTAAGAAAAGCATTTCAAAGGCAGCCTCATAAATAATGCAAAATCCTTTGTTAAATGTCCCTGACAGGCAGTGCTGGCGCGGCAGAACGTGAACCTGAAGAAAGGCTGAGCTGGTCTATCTGGTCATCAGGAGCCTCCCTTGGAGCACCATAAATTGACAGAAATGGGAGACAGCACAGAATAGATGAGATGGATTAAATGAGTAACACTCCCTATTAATAACATTCTTTATGTGGTGCCATGCGACTCCAAATTGGGACATACTGTGAGAGGTTTGTTCAACACAGATCACACTGTGTTGTGACTGAAGTGAAACCGAACCCGTTTGTGATGCGCACACTGTCTTGCAATGGTTTCAGCTTTTTCAAATGTTGGAAACATTTGAGCTAACTCATGATAAATATTTTCAGGTGAAACACTGGTGCTACATCAATAATGCTTGTTGACATCCAAAAGAAAAAAGTACAAAATCAAAAGAATACTTATAAAAGATGACATATAAATTATTTTTTATGTGGTATTTCACTTTCAAAAGGCACATTAGCAGAAGGTACTGGTTGTACAATTTCACTCTCTCAATTGCATTCAATGAGCACAAATTGTGCAAAAATGTACAACACAGAAAAATCTCTTTGCCCACTTAAAAATGAATCTGTTATGTAGAAGCAAAAAGACTGATTCTTTTTTTTCCACTGCCTGTTCAATTTTATGGCTTCTCTCTTCCTTGAAAACGTTTGATACAGCTCTGCATTGTTTTTCTTTTCTCAACAAGCCAATTTTTACAAAACCAAACCACAGCCTGATTGCCTGAACCAAATAAAATTCATCCTGATTGGCTTTAGCTTGATTGGCTGAATTATAAAAATAAATAAATAAATAATGAAAAAAATAGTAATACAGAATACAGAATCACCTTAATTAAAACTGATTAATCTGAACTTTCCCAATCAAGGGAACTTTGTGGTTGTTATTTTCAAATTATTTTTCTGACACTTTATTCCTGCAGTTGATTTTTCTGTGGAGAGATGCACACTTTTCAAATCTGGCCAATGCTCTATAAACAGATT
>JAVKLF010000132.1:5062361-5073412 GCA_034783495.1 Millerichthys robustus
GCTCCAGGGTGGGGCCCCGGTAACCCACGTCCGGGCAAGGGACATGGAGTTCCTTTGTCTTTCTTGTCCATATGAGTCTTTTGAGTAACAATTCTACTAATTTGACTGTGCTATGACCAGTCTCTGACTATATTTTGACCTTTAGAAACCCTCAACTGTAAGAAGAAAACAGTCATTTTGTGTGCCACATTTGACCCATCGTCCCCTGTACCTGCACTGTCACATTTCCAGCTTCTCATGACAGTAATGGGGCACAAGGTGAGACACGTGAGCGAAATGTGAAGGCGCTTTAAGCGTAAACCTTTTCCAGGAGAGGTTTTAAAGCTTTATTTGTCGTAAAAGTTCAGTTTGTAGACTTTTCTCACTTATTCCCAAAATGACTTACATTCTTAATGTCAGTGTTTTTTCACTGTAGTGACTTCCCACCCCCTGAGATTAAAAAGCCCCTGACATATTCAAAACCCCAGAACTCATTCCGTCTGCTGAATAGTTTCCTTTCCCTTTCAAGTCCTTGCCAAAGACGAGGAGCTCATGCAGAAAGGATTCGCCCTATCCAAGCATTGTACCTGCTGTAAGTGATAGATTCAGAAGGAGGAAGAAAAACTGTGAAAAAAATAGTAATCTTTTTGACATAAGACAGGACAAGTGAATAGACATAAAAAAGAAACCAAGCACACAGAAAATTGGATTTTCCAGGACTGCCTTGTCTCGCAAAAAATGACCAGTCAGAGGGTGTTAGTGAGGCCGACTGCCTTTCATTAGCCTTCTCATTTGGCATCACTGAACCATGAAGATGGTTAAGTGATATTATGTTAACCTCCTGTTTTACATCTACAGTTGAGATTAAATGTAATTAGGTGGCTTTTGTGCTTCCCACACAGTCTTGTGGGTAATTGATGACCGGCTGCAGTCTTTTACCGACCTGCTGCTCCATTGTTCTGATCACAACCCTGATGTCTGCCGCTTCCACGATGAGTGACCAACAACTCAGGCACAGACCAGTTTGCCTTGACTTTGATTGTCGCTGAGGCCACATCAGAAGGAAAATAGTTTGCTCCGTTTAGCAATTTAGGGCACATCTCTGCTCTGTTTTCAGCACTGAGTTGGTGGGAAATATGTGATGACTGTTGGATTACTCTGTGGCAGTGAAAATCATCCAATACATACAGGGAAAAGAGCCAAACATTCAACCGTGTTCGGCTATGTTTGACCTTTTAAGTTAAAACTGATAAATCTGACTCTGATTCTGGTGGCCTTTTTGCCAGAAACATTTACCGTGGCAGCTGGATTTATTTTAAAATTCCTACTTAAAGGTCTACGCTGCTGCATCCTCACAAGAGCATCATGTTTGTGCGGAAGCTGAATATGGTAAAATTAGCAAAAAACTGATTGTCATTGCCTTTTGAAGTAATTATCACAAGTGCTGGATCTTTACTACGATAAAATAAAATATATATTGGTCTTTGTGCAGTAAAAAATACAGTAATGGTAGATTAAATCATTATGCTATAAAGCTGTATTCCCCCAGAGACTTTTAATCGCATCTACATAATATAACAAGAGGGTTTTTCGCTCCATTAAAACTACAGATGTTCGACTGAGAGCACTTCTACTTTTAGAAAGGTCAGTTAAATTAACCCTGAATTTTGTAGTGCTCAGTTTAGCATCAGAAGGGCTTGAAAAAAAATTGTGTGCGACCCCTGTACTATGACGTTAAACACTACAAAGCAATGAAGGTTTCTATTAAATGTTCTGGAAAAATTGAACCTTCACGATGCTCAAAATTGCTTTGCGACCAAAATTTTTTATTATTTTTTCAACAACTGATGCCTCATATCTAAAACACAGGTACAAAGCATTAAAAATTATTTTATGTCCCTTTTTTATCACAATGACATTGCCAATAATAATAGCAAAACAGCCCTTCCACATGAAGCCAGGAAACCCTGGCGTGTTCTGCAACAAGCGCTCTAACAGTAATTATCACCACTGATTTGCAACACTGTGCACCAATAAGTCTAGACACAGTCAAATCAAAATTGAGATATTACTGCAGTAATTACAAGCAGACATAACAGGATTGCTCCTAAAAGGTGTTGCGTTTTCAAAGTGCATAAATTATTTAAAAGAAGTTCACATTGTGAACTTTTCAGGGAAAAGAAAAATAATTCAGGTGGTTTCAAGTCCTGCTCAGTAGATAAGCTCAGCCACTTTGTCCAGTTCCAGGTTTGAATCTCTTTATTGTACAGAAAAAAAGAAACACTGTAAGGCTAACATTGCAGATGTTAACCCAATACTTTGCTACAGTTTGGCTTTGGTCTTCTGAAAATTTCAGAGCAACATTTAAAGTCTGAAGGTCTTTGCCATACGTCTACAAGATTTCCCTTCATTTTAGCCGTTTTGAAATGTGGGTCATGCTCTTGAATGTGATTCCAGATGATCTTGTATTTTTGGGACAGATACAGTAATTTTAGTCCTGTTCAGTCAGGCATCTAGCCTCCTTTGTTTCTGCCCTGCTGGATGATGATGATGATGATGATCGGAGTGGCCTTGGGGCTATCGAGGCAGATGGAACCCTCATCCTCCCTCCTGCCTGCTGCCTTCCTGACCTCCCTCTGTTGAAAGCATGATACCTGTACATACCCTGATGATGTCCCGACCGTGCTGCCGAGGCCCACGACCCCTCATCGTGCAGGTGAGTGCCGAGGCACAAGAGTGGACATGATTGGCTCTTACTGTAAACCCTGTTGGAGAGCTGTGTTCCAGCAGGCAAAGGCCGGCAGATAAAGAGAATGAGAGATGAGAGGGAAAAAAGTAAGAACCTGACCTGCATCGGCTGGCTAATTAGGTGTTATTATCCAGCACAACAGGAGGTACCTGAGAAATAATTGGCCACTGTGACAGCTAAACGTTCTGATCTGGAGGTGAAGCCAAAAGCAGTGGAAAAGGTCAAAAGGCATTATGTAACGGGCTGATCTTATTAAAGCTGCAGTTTGTTAAAACACCCACTTTGAGTTCAGCTGTAAAAAATACTTGTTATATTAAAAAAACATACCACTGCCTTTGATTTAAAGTTGGCAATTTTCTTTTTTCATGATATTTGATCTGCAAGTCAAAAAAAGAAAGTCTCTTTTTAATTTAGCTTTTTTTTTTTTTACTCTTACTGGCCTTGTAGGAATTGTCTCTTTGTAGTGCTAATGTAAAAACTTTAAGAAAAAAGATTTTACCTCTGGTCAAAAATTATGACACTGTGAGTGGTTTAAGTGAGAAGAGATATTCAAAAGACACACAGTTAAAACATCTTTTTCCAAAAGCCAGGGTTTGTCTTTGTTTTTCAGAAATAAAAGAAGACCAAATTTGGATCACCATGCCAAGGTCTGAACTTCTGTTGCTTATCGTTTTCACCATGAAATAAATAAATCATGTATCTGTGATGTCATTATTGCCCCAAGGAAGCCGTGATTTATTTTATGAGAGGAAAAAGCTTCATGAAAATTGTAATGCATGGTATAAAGTGAGCTGACAAAAATGTTTTTTATGTGAAATATTGTAAGAGTCGTAACGCAGGTTAAAAAAAGTGTGCTGGACAAAATGTCGATAACATTTGCTGCCTTTTACCATATCAGTTTCCACCAAGTTTCATCAACTTCTTTAAAAGATGAAAGAAGAATTTGTCATAGTCTGTGTCTTCCTGTGGTCTGCCTGTGTCTGAGTGTGTCTACCTTCCACCTGTGTTCCTCCCCAGCTGTGTTCCATTACCCCAATCAGCCTTGCCCTTTAAATGTTTGTTCCCGGTGTGACTTTCTTGTCGGATCATTGTTCTGTTCTTGTCCCGTCCTCAGTGCCTGTTGCCTGTCGTCCTGAGAAGTTCTGCTCTTTAAGTGAGTTCTGTACGCTGCCACGTCAGCTTTTGATTTATTTATTAAAACTTTTTGTTGTCCATCGAGTTCTGCCTGCGCCCTGGGTCATTGCTACACCTTCACCCTCACAGAATTAAGCTGACAAGAAAACTGCCAACAGACAAACGAGTCATGCCCCAACGTAATACGACCCTTTAGGCATTTAAAAATGCACTCAAATAAGCCATTAATATGACCCTTAAAACTGAGAATAAATAAAGCTTGCTAAACTTGCTAAATTTTAAAACAGCACACATCTGCTTGACGTTTCGTCTTTCTTTAGAATAAGTGAAAAATATAATAATACTCATACAGCAGATATGTCATGTCCACAGCAGAAGACACGTGAACGGTGACACCACATCATTAAAAATTATGTAGATGTCAGTCAGTCAACGCTGTCAAATGCTAGAGAGTAAAAATGTGGAAAGAAGTGACAATTCTGTTACTTTTTACTGAGCTGCTCTTTTACAGAGATAAGGAATGTGACATCTGTGCAGACAATGATTATTTAACATTACTGGGTTTACACTGTTCCTGACTTCATTAATCTAGACTTACAGTGAATATTTAAAATATCTGGTGCCATGTTCAGGGTAATTATTGGGACTTTTTGAACTTTGGCATTTAAACAAAAATACCAACATATCGTATTGTTTCATGACATGATATAAATGTATTTAAAGTGGGCTCTGAAGTTAACAATTGAACATAAAGGTGAAATGATAGTAGATGACTGAACCACAGAGCCTCTGAATGGAACATCTGGCTCAACGCAGAAGCCTCCAGCTGTTTATTTGATGGGCTTTTCATGCTAGAATGCCTGCTTATAGTACAGCTGTGTGGCAAAATCCTGTTGCGATAAATCTCAACAAAGCAGAGCACACAGATCTTAAATGAAATTCATTCAAAACCACATTTATCGATTACCTCAGATCACTGATAAACAAACAGAACTGTTCAATGTTTTGATCATTATTTGAAATCTTACATATCACTTGAAGAATAACAGTCAGTAAAAAAAAAACACACACACTCTCGTCATTGTGATCGTGATTTTTGAGCTGAGTAATGAATAAATTACTACCGAATCATCGAAACAATCTGACAGACGCAGCAACAACTCAGCCTCTGACTGAACTCAGCAGAGTCACCAGTGTTGTTTATGTAGAGCAGTCACTGGTACGGCAATTTGTTTTTGATGTTTTGCTTCCAAGGTTAAAGACATAAACTCACCGGCCAATTTTGTCAGGTCTACTCATTTAAATACTTAACACAAATAACTAATCAGTCAATCACATGACAGCAACTCAATGCATTTAGGCATCTAGAATTGCTAAAGATGTCTTGCCAAAGTTCAAAACATGGAAGAAAGTGGATTTTGTTGACTTTGTGAGATGTTATTAATGTCTGATTATTTAAGAAATTGCTGATTGATGGAGACCAACCATCTCTAGGGTTAACAAAGAATGGTCTGAACACAGAAAAATATCTAGTGAGTAGCAAAGGCTGTTTTGATATCAGAAGTTAAAGGAATGGGCAGACTGATTTGAGATGATAGAAAGGCAACAGTAACACAAATTACCACTTGTTACAGCCGAGGTACACAGAATACCATCTCTGAACCCACAACATGTCCAACAGAAGCTGTTGTCTACAGCAGCAGAATCCAGCTGCATCAGTGTTTATTCTCCTTAATCTAAAAGTAACTCTAACTCTGAAGAAGCTAAAACTGAGCTCACAAAAGCTATTTCATGAAACTTTACTGAGCTGCAGTTCTAACAGTAAAACAGAAAAAAGTAGAGGCACTGCAAGAACCATATAAAGGTTTCCGTGCTCCCAAATGACTTTATATGGCATCTTTGAAAATAGGTACAAAAAGATTTTACACATTTAAAATAAACTCAAAAGTTATATTTTATTCAAAATTTACCAGAACGTTATTTCAATCGTTTTTTTTTAAACTGATTTGAAAGACAATAGATTACAGTCCTGATGCTGTCCAATGAGAATGTCTTGAATTTTAGACTGTAAATGTTCTGTGTTCCATTTTGGATGCATCCTGTGAGTTAAAATAGCAGGAATAACTAGTTAAATAATTTGGGATTTCTGAGTAATCAATAGCAGTCATCATGTCTGATAGTACTGCAAATTGTAGAACCAAGTAGTACAAATTAAATTATTGGTAACCAATTTTTTTGATTATATAAAACATCTCTGTATTTAGTTAAAAACAAAACAAAACGCTGCAGTCAAGGTAAAATCTTTACTAACGATTAAAAATAAATAAACAACTGTTCTGGAGTGAGACACTTTGTCCTCGCTGGGAGCGCATGTAATATGAATTAATCAGCAACTTGTAGCACAGTGTGTGTTATCTCTCCAAGTGCCTTGATGAACTGAAGGAGCCACGGCAATACTTTTAATATAAACCATTATTGCTTTCTTTATCTTTGCTCCACAGAACAAAATAAGAATCGATGTGCATTCATAACCTGACTGAACAATGTGGGCCGTTGTCTGATAGCTGAGCATCTAACTGAATAGCCACAGTGTTATTAACAACTGACCTGCAGAAAAGAAGCTTATTCAAAGAAATAATAAACAAAAACACATCTTCAAAATTAACACAGAGCAGATGGCTGATACATGGGTCTCAGTGTGCATTGATTTGTGTCTGTTTGCAAATTGAAAGAAATTTATTATTGGTTTGACTCTTTTGCAATATTTATGCTTTTCACCCCTCGTTGCCCTTGCTGTAATAAAACTCCTCGGCACCCACACTGAGGATTTTGTCAGCATATTACTCACCTGATGCTAATGACCAGGTGCAAGCTCAACTGTCCCTCAGATATTATGCCCAAAGACTGATATATCGATCGGATATGATTGATCAGGGCAGGGATGATACAGCAACATCACATGATTTATTCAGGCCCTAATATCTTGCGTCAGGACTGCTCTGAGGGAATTGGTTGTCAAGGCTCGGTGTGCTTTCATCTTCTGTCCAAGTATCACTCCTCCTGCACTGCAGTTTCCAACAGAAGCAAGAAACAGTGACAGTTTCAGCTTCAGACATAAAGACAGACTACTTAAATCACTCCCAACACACACAAACAGACCTACAACTTTTACTTTTAATACTGTTTTGATGGAGGACTTTTACTTCCTCTCTCCTGCTTTACTTCGCTGATTTACATTCTAAGAACAGAAATAAAGCAGGAAAATGAGCAGATTTCCATTTCTCAAAAACAAGCTTCAACCAAAAACAAGACAATCTAGCCTCTCAAAGTGACACATTAGTATTCCACAGTTGGGAAAAGTAATTTGTGGTGCATTAGACATACTCACTACACATGTGGGTGTTTTACTTAAGACATTTGTTCACAAAATTGCAAAAATTCACAGAACACCAAATCTTAAAAAACTGCCTCCGAGTGGCAAGCAGTGAATTTGTTATGGTTTCAGGGTGGTGACGCAGACAGTAAACAGTTTTAGAGTCAAACTTAAAAGAAAATAGTCAGGCAAAATGATACCGAATGCTCTTTAATGAGATGTCTGTGACCTTCATAAGCGAACACCTTTTATGCACAGTGCACTGCATGCTTAAAGAACAGGTTGATGCTCAGCCTTTTGTGAATTGGCACTTTATAAACAAAATTAATTGAATGTCTTAGAACCCTACAGATGGATTTTGAGACGTTTTTTGGGAGGAGCTGGGGTGATGGGGGTTCCAACACATGCATGGCTGGGGAGCCCGTTCGTCTGAATTACCACTTGCCCCACAAGCTTTTCAAGTGGACAAACAGCGATTTGTCGGTGATACTTTTAATATTATTGAATTGGTTTATTCACAGAGGGGATGCACAGTGAATAGAAGAGGAAGAATCCCCACTAAAGCCCTAGATGTGTATTTTTATTTCTCCAAATATAAATATACCCCAGGTTCACAAAACGTCACAGCTCTGAACAAAATATCTTCCAGTGGTGAACAAAGGATTTGTTCAAGCTTCAATGGGCCCGTGGCTCAAGCTGTTCAACATAATTTGCAGCAGAGAACGCTCTGTAACGAGGCTGGAGGGCAGGTGAGCTTCTGTCAGAGTTGAAGATAAAGCAAACCCATGATACGCGTGGCATGTTGGTAAAGCTAACGGAGCGGGGAGGGTGGGTCGGGGGTACCTCGTAGGCTACCCATCTTCTTTCTCCAGCTCCCATCTGTCCTGTGCTGACTGGATGTGAAAGGAAAATGCAGCATCTGGCAGCACTGAAGTTATGAAAAATCTCCCTCGCTGTTTTTTGATAACGACAATCAAAAAAGGACCCTGGTTTTAGATTGGACTGCATGTTTCAATAGTTTCAAATACAATTTAAAATATCTCATCTATTCTTCTACAAAGTTCTGTGAACATAATTACAACTCTTGCATACAATTGCTAAATAAAACATCTTTTTCAGTAATTTTTTTTTAATCAAATGGCCAAAACTGTCCTAACAAGAAACATACTTAAATGAAACTGTGACAACCAGAAAATATGTATTTTCTTTATCTGAAACTTTACTTTTCCCCATTAGTTTACTACCAGTACAGCAGAACAGGTCTGTGGTTCATGAACTATATCTGTTTGTAGTTCCCGAGGTTGTACTACATCCTGCTCAGAACCTCTGGTACCATTATTCATTACAATGTTTTTAGTGTTTCTTCTCTTTTTGAAGGAGCCGAATGCTCATTCATTATTTATGGTAAACTACACACATTGTTGATGTTACACAAGAATGTTTTTTGGGTCAAACAAAAAAAAGTCATATTTAGCTTTTGTTCCATTTTGCTTTAAGTTTATTTCATGGAGAGAACGGTTTGAAGAAAATAAAACCTTAAATCTTTAGAATGAAAAAGGAAATTCTTGCTTCAGTTACCTGCTTTGCTGCTGTCACTTTAAAGGCAGATCTCTATGGCAAGTTGATGCCTTTTGTCAAAGCGCAACTTTTTAAAATGTAGACCTAATTAAATACCTTTTTTTGTGCAGTCACTCCCTCTTTTGAACTTGGAGCAAACATCAGTGATTCAGAATGTCAGGAGCAGTAAAAGAAAACGGCACTTATTAACTGTTTATCTTATTTTTTCTGCATATAATCATTGCTGATGTGTATCAATATGACGTTCCGTTGCTGCGTTAAAACAACATGCTGGGAGTGGAGCTGAAGCGAAGTGAGCCTGAGGGCTGAAAGAAAGAAAAAAAATCATTGAACCCTGCTTTTTCCAGTCATGTGCAAAGCATGGCAATTCTTCAGTCCACCGCACAAGCTTCTCATATTTCCCTTTCCCTTCAGGCTGTGTGTTCTTACATATACAGAAAAATGAGTACCCATATGGTCTCTCAGAAGATAGTACAACCCTAATAATGAGAGCTCTCATTAGGCAGCGAAACCTCTGACTTTCATCTACCATTATAACATGGTTGCAGAATTTGTGCTCACAGAGGCTGAACTAAGCTACTGATCCACACCACGTCCAATCTCAGCATTAATGCAAGCTGATACGTTACCTACTGTAGCAAGCTACACTACTTCATTTCAGCATTGTAATGAAGATGAAAGTCATAATATAACTAAAGAGTTCTGAATTTGTGATGAGGTGTTAAGTGAATACATTCATCATTTAAGTTCACAATAAGGCATCAACAGAAGACCCAACTAAAACGAATCACATGTAAAGGTTTAAATTGTATTAATGAACCAAAAAAGTAAGTTTCACAAACCATCAGACAAAGACTAAATTAAACCATAAAGAATATTTAACAGTCCTTACCCTCTGGGCCACTACCCTGGATGTTTTATGTGTTCCTGGCTCCAACAAACCTGATTCAATGACTCTTTTACTAATTCAAAATTTTCAGAAGCTTGATAATCAGTTATTCATTCAAATCAAGATTTTTGGAGTAGAGAAACTTCTAAAACCTGCAGGATTAGACACCCCTGATGTACAATAGTATGAGTGATTAGTGTGTGACAACAGGTGTTCTGATTGTGAGCAAGAAACAGGTGAGTGAGGAGCTGAAAGCAGGAATACCCGAGGAGAGTTACAATGTCACAACCAACACTGCTCCAAACCATTTGAAAAAAAGAAAGGAAACCAGAAACAGGTCATTACTCCAAACCCCCAAACTAACACTGACCTTAAAATCATGACAAACATAAGATGTTGGGCATTTAAATGAAACATGTTTTAATTTAAAGGAAACATTATATTTTATGTTTCTGCCTTTTATTGTCACAAAATGTTCTTAAACAAAGAACTAATGAAAAAATTGTAATAATTAAAGCGATCATGTAGTTGAAATGTGTGGTTTTTGTGCAGGAATCTGCATGCTAACTGTAACGTTTCCCTGTTGCTCTGCTGCACCTGTCTGTTTTCATACCCAAAGAAAAACTGTTTACAAATAAAGCTAAGTATAAAATGAGGCACAACCATCTATTTCATATTACATAAATGTGGCACTACTGAGAAACAGTAATGAACTATTCCCCCAGGAGCCCTACCACCGAGCAGGTGCACATCAAATAGAGTTGCTACTGCGAAAAAAACAACAACCTTCTGTGGTTTACCACTTGTAAATGGAACATTATATTAATTTACAACGGAGAACATACACATTACATTTTTTTGTCAGCCTCACACACAAAGTATTAACACCCCAATGGCCTGAGAGCATGACAGCAGGCACTCATACACACATCAACACAGACCTGCAGTGCTTTAGCCTGGCAATTTTAGACACGTACATTAATTGTATCAAAGTGCCTCCTAGAGTGTATATGAAAAAAAGGGCAAAAATGGTTTTTGAAGCAAGTCTTCCAAAATGAATGTCCAGCAGTTTCATTTGGAGGAAGGAAAAGTATAGAAGCAGCACATTAACAGAGGTAGATACATGTTTTGGTACCCTTCCAAAACAATATTGCAACATTAAAAACACAAAAGATGTGAGGGGTCATAAAGCTACAGTCTTGTCTCATCAGCCCCAGAAACCTCCTCCAGAAACTTTGATGCCTATCGACAGGCATCGTGATGAGTTCTGTTTTACTTTCTTATGAGTCTTTTTGTATCTGCTTCCATGGAGCTCATTATACCAGTGCCTTTAAAAGTGATTTTGAATG